>JAPYYA010006193.1:0-10029 GCA_028533165.1 Leontopithecus rosalia
GATATCAGAGGTCAAAGATCAACTTAATGAAATAAAATGAGAAGGCAAGATTAGAGAAAAAAGGGTAAAAAGGAATGAACAAAGTCTCCAAGAAATATAGGACTATGTGAAAAGACCTAATCTATGTTTGATAGGTGTACCTGAATGTGACGAAGAGAAAGAATCCAAGCTGGAAAATACTCTTCAGGATATTATCCAGGAAAACTTCCCCAACCTAACAAGGCAGGCCAATATTCAAGTCCAGGAAATACAGAGAACACCACAAAGATATTCCTCAAGAGGAGCAACCCCAAGGCACATAATCGTCAGATTCACCAGGGTTGAAATGAAGAAGAAAATGCTAAGGGCAGCCAGAGAGAAAGGTCAGGTTTCTCACAAAGGGAAGCCCATCAGACTCACAGTAGATGTTTCAGAAGAAAGCCCATAAACCAGAAGAGAGTGGGGGGCAATATTCAACATCCTTAAAAAAAAGAACTTTCAACCCAGAATTTCATATCCAACCAAACTCAGCTTTATAAGTGAAGGAAAAATAAAATCTTTTGCAAACAAGCAAGTACTCAGAGATTTCATCACCACAAGGCCTGCTTTACAAGAGCTTCTGAAAGAGGCTCTACACATAGAAAGAAACAACCAGTACCAGCCATTCCAAAAACATACCAAATAGTAAAAAGCATCAACAAAATGAAGAATCTGCATCAATTAATCGGCAAAACAGCCAGCTAGCATCAAAATTGCAGTATCAAATTCACACATAAGAATATTAACCCTAAATGTAAATGGACTAAATGCCCCAATGAAAAGACACAGACTGGCAAATTGGATAAAAAGCCAAAACCCATAGGTGTGCAGTATCCGGGAAACCCATCTCACTTGCAAGGATACACAAAGGCTCAAAATAAAGGGATGGAGGAAGATTTAACAAGCAAATGGAGAGCAAAAACAAAACAAAACAGAACAAAAACAAAAAAAAAAAACAGGAGTTGCAATTCTCGTCTCTGATAAAATAGACTTTAAAGCAACAAAGGTCAAAAGAGAAAAAGAAGGACATTACATAATGGTAAAAGGATCAATGCAACAAGAAGAGCTAATGATCCTAAATATATATGGACCCAATACAGGAGCACCCAGATATATATGGCAAGTTCTTAATGACTTACAAAGAGACTTAGACTCCCATACAATAATAGTGGGAGACTTTAACACCCCATTGTCAATATTAGACAGAAAATTAACAAGGATATCCAGGACTTGAACTCAGACTTGGAACAAGCAAACCTAATAGACATTTACAGAACTCTCCACCCCATATCCACAGAATATACATTCTTCTCAGCACCACAACATACCTACTCTAAAATTGACCACATAATTGGAACTAAATTAATCCTCAGCAAATGCAAAAGAACGGAAATCATAACAGTCTCTCAGACCACAGTGCAATCAAGTTAGAACTCAGAATTCAGAAACTAACTCAGAACCACACAGCTTCTTGGGAACTGAACAACTGGCTCTTGAGTGTTGACTGGATAAACAAGGAAATGAAGGCAGAAATAAAGATGTTCTTCAAAACCAACGAGAACAAAGACATGACATACCAGAATCTTTGGGACACATTTAAAGCAGTCTCTAGAGGAAAATGTATAGCAGTAAATGCCCACATGAGAAGGAGGGAGAAATCTAAAATTGACACCCTATCATCAAAATTGAAAGAGCTAGAGGAGCAAGATAAAAAAAAACCCCAAAACCTAGCAGAAGACAAGAAATAACTAAGATCAGATCAGAACTGAAGGAGATAGAGACACAAAAAACCCTTCAAAAATCAATAAATCCAGGAGTTGGTTATTTGAAAAGATCAACAATAATAGACTACTAACCAGATTAATAAAAAGGAAAAGAGAGAATAACCAAATTGATGCAATAAAAAACGAAAGGGGATATCACCACAGATTCCACAGAAATTCAAACCATCATCAGAGATTATTACTAATAACTCTATGCACATAAACTAGTAAACCTGGAAGAAATAGATAAATTCCTGGACACTTGCCTTCTCCCAAGCTAAATCAGGAAGAAGTTGAAACCCAGAATAGCCCAATAACAAGGTCTGAAGTTGAGGCAGCAATTAAGAGCCTATCACCAAAAAAAAGCCCAGATCCAGACGGGTTCACAGCTGAATTCTACCAGCCATACAAAGAGGAGCTGATACCATTCCTTCTGAGACTATTCCAAATAATCCAAAAAGAGGGAATCCTTCCCAAATTATTTTCTGAGACCAACATCATCCTGATACCAAAACCCAGCAGAGACTCAACAAGAAAAGAAAACTTCAGGCCAATATCCATGATGAACATAGATGCAAAAATCTTCAATAAAATACTGGCAAACTGATTGCAACAGCACATCAAAAAGCTTATCCACCATGAACAAGTAGGATTCATCCCAGGGATGCAAGGATGGTTCAACATACACAAGTCTATAAATGTAATTCATCTCATAAACAGAACCAAGGACAAAAACCACATGAGTATCTCAATTGATGCAGAGAAGACCTTTGACAAAATCCAGCAGCCCTTTATGCTAAAACCCCTCAATAAACTAGGTATTGATGGAACGTATCTCAAAATAATAAAAGCTATTTATGACAAACCAACAGCCAATATTATACTGAATGGGCCAAAACTGGAAGCATTCCCTTTGAAATCTGGCACTAGACAAGGATGCCCTCTCTCACCACTCCTATTTAATATAGTACTGGAAGTTCTACCCAGAGCAATCAGGCAAGAAAAAGAAATAAAAGATATTCAAATAGGAAAGGAGGAAGTCAAATTGTCTCTATTTGCAGATGACATGATTGTATATCTAGAAGACCCCATTGTCTCAGTCCAAAATCTCCTGAAACTGATCAGCAACTTCAGCGAAGTCTCAGGATACAAAATCAATGTGCAAAAATCAAAAGCATTCCTATACACCAATAACAGACCTAAAGAGAGCCAAATCAAGAACGAACTGCCATTCACAATTGCTACAAAGAGAATAAAATACCTAGGAATACAGCTAACAAGGTGTAAAGGACCTCTTTAAGGAGAACTACAAACCACAGCTCAACGAAATAAGAGAGGACACAAACAGATGGAGAAACATTCCATGTTCATGGTTAGGAAGAATCAATATCGTAAAAAATGGCCATACTTCCCAAAGTAATTTACAGATTGAACACTATCCCCATCAAGCTATCAATGACCTTCTTCACAGAACTGGAAAAAAAACCACCTTGAACTTCATATGGGACCAAAAGAGAGCCTGCACAGCCAAGTCAATTCTAAGCAAAAAGAACAAAGCAGGAGGCATCATACTGCCGGACTTCAAACTATACTATAAGGCTACAATAATCAAAACAGCATGGTAATTGTACCAAAACAGAGTTATAGACCAATGGAACAGAACAGAGGCATCGGAGGCATCACAACATATCTACAACCATCTGATCTTTGACAAACCTGACAAAAACAAGCAATGGGGAAAGGATTCCCTGTTTAATAAATGGTGTTGGGATAACTGGCTAACCATGTGCACAAAGCAGAAACTGGACCCCTTCCTGACACAGTACACTAAAATTAACTCCAGATGGATTAAAGACTTAAACATAAGACCTAACACCATAAAAACCCTAGAAGAAAATCTAGGTAAAACCATTCAGGACATAGTTATAGGCAAGAACTTCATGACCAAAACATCAAAAGCATTGGCAGCAAAAGCCAAAATAGACAAATGGGACCTAATCAAACTCCACAGCTTCTGCACAGCAAAAGAAACAGTCACTAGAGTGAATCGGCAACCAACAGAATGGGAAAACATTTTTGCAGTTTGCCCATCTGACAAAGGGCTGATATCCAGAATTTACAAAGAACTCAAACAGATTTACAAGAAAAAAACAAGCCCATTCAAAACTGGGCAAAGGATATGAACAGACACTTTACAAAAGAAGACATACATGAAGCCAACAAACATATGAAAAACTGCTCATCATTACTCGTCATTAGAGAAATGTAAATCAAAAGCACATTGAGATACTATCTCACGCCAGTTAGAATGGTGATCATTAAAAATCTGGAGACAACAGATGCTGGAGAGGATGTGGAGAAATAGAAACACTTTTACATTGTTGGTGGGAGTGTAAATTAGTTCAATCATTGTTGAAGACAGTGTGGTGATTCCTCAAGGACCTAGAAATAGAAATTGGATTTGATCCAGCAATCCCATTACTGGGTATATATCCAAAGGATTATAAATTGTTCTACTATAAGGACACATGCACACGAATGTTCATTGCAGCACAGTTTACAATAGCAAAGACCTGGAACCAACCCAAATGCCCATCAATGATAGACTGGACAGGGAAAATGTGACACATATACACCATGGAATATTATGCAGCTATAAAAAATGATGAGTTCGTGTCCTTTGTAGGGACATGGATGAACCTGGAGACCATCATTCTCAGCAAACTGATACAAGAGCAGAAAATCAAACACTGCATGTTCTCACTCATAGGTGGGTGTTGAACAATGAGAACAAATGGACACAGGGAGAGGAGCATTACACACTGGAGTCTGTTGGGGGGAAATAGGGGAGGGACAGTGGTGGGTGGGTAGTTGGGGAAAGATAGCATGGGGAGAAAGGCAGCAAATCACACTGCCACGTGTATACCTATGCAACAATCTTGCATGTTCTTCACATGTACCCCAAACCTAAAATGTAATAAAAAAATAAAAATAAAAAAATCATTTTGTTCCATTAGGTAGATATTTAACCACAAATATAATTAAAGTATATTTGTATCTTCAGCTTGTGTAGGCATTGGCAAGCCCTCTTCTAGAATGTAGTACCAACTTATACTTCTGTCACTATGTGAGGATTATTTATAATCTAATTGTTTTATTTTTCAAATTCTACAGTGTAAACTTTGTGGTCAGAGGCTTGTAATTTCATTCACCATAGTATCTGGAATTTTTAATTAAATAAGTAAATTTGATTTGACTTTACTTATTTCAAAATTAAATAAGTAAATTTTATTTGACCAAATAAAATCTTTTATGAACAAGCAAATACTCAGAGATTTTATTACCACCAGGCCTGCTTTACAAGAACTTCTGAAAGAAGCATTGCACACAGAAAGGAACAACCAGTATTAGCCTTTCTAAAAATATACCAAAAAGCAAACAGCATCAACATAAAACAGAATTTACATCAACGAATGGATAAAATAGCCAGTTAACATCAAATGGCAGTAACCCTAAGTTTAAATCAACTAAATCCCCCAATCAAGAGATATAGCCAAAACCTAACGGTAGGCTACATCCAGACCCATTTTATATCCAAAGATACATAAAGATTCAAAGGGTTGGAGAAAGATTTACCAACCAAATGGAGAGCAAAAATAAAGAAATAAACAAAATGCAGGAGTTGCAATTCTCGTATTTTATAAAATAGATTTCAAAGCAACAAAGATATAGTGGTCAAAGGATCAATGCAACAATAAGAGCTAACGATCCTAACACCCAGATACATAAGACCCATAAAGAGATTTAGACTCAACAAGACAGAAAATTAATAAGGATATCCAGGACTTGAATTCAGATCCAGAACAAGTAAACTTAATAAATATGTATAGCACTCTCCACTTTAAATACACAGGATATACATTCTCCACTTTGAATACACAAAATATTGATCAGCCATTATTAATACCCATTTTTTAGAATAAAGCAATATTTCTGTTCTCTCTCCCTCTTTTTCTTCCTCTTTCTTCCTCTCCTTCTCTCCTTTTTTTTTAAAAAAGGATTTACATCTAAGGCAGACCTTATATGAGCAGCCATGATAGCATAAGAAGTGGATATATTGAGGCAATTCAGACAGAACAAGGGAAAAAACTAATATAAGTGTGAGGCCGGGCAAGGTAGCTCACACCTGCAATCTCAGCACTTTGGGAGGCTGAGGTGGGTAGATTACAAGGTCAGAAGATTGAGACCATCCTGGCTAACACAGTGAAATCCCATCTCTAATAAAAATACAAAAAATTAGATGGGGTGGTAGCATGTGCCTGTAGTCCCAGCTACTTGGGAGGCTGAGGCAGGAGAATCACTTAAACCCTGAAGACGGAGGTTGCAATGAGCTGAGATCATACCACTGCACTCTAGCTGGGTGACAGAGCAAGACTCTATCTCAAAATAAATAAATAAATAAGTAAATTTGATTTGACTTTGAAAAAAACACTTTCACTTTTTGTTTTAAAATAATTTCAATAGAAAAATTACTCAAATCATACTAAGAATTCACTCAACTCACCACTGTTAACATGTTGCCAAGTTTATGCTAACATTCTGTCTCTATCCATTCACCTACACACACACACACACACACACAAACACTTCATCTTTTTCTAAACCATTCACACAGTTAAAGGCCTAGCACAGTGGCTCACACCTGTAATCCCACACCTGTAATAACAGAATGGCTTCTCTATAGGCAGAGAAATAAACAAACATATACAAAAACAAACAATGGATATGTTGTGTTGCCTCTGAGGCCTCTGTTCTGTTCCATTGGTCTATATCTCTGTTTTGGTACCAGTACCATGCTGTTTTGATTACTGTAGCCCTGTAGTATAGTTTGAAGTCTGGTAGTGTGATGCTGCCACTTTGTTCTTTTTGCTTAGAATTGACTTGGCTATGCGGGCTCTATTTTTGTTCCATATGAAGTTTAAGGTAGTTTTTTCCAGTTCTGTGAAGAAGGTCATTGGTAGCTTGATGGGGATAGCATTGAATCTGTAAATTACTTTGGGCAGCATGGCCATTTTCATGATATTGATTCTTCCTAACCATAAACATGGAATGTTTCTCCATCTGTTTGTGTCCTCTCTTATTTCATTGAGCAGTGGTTTGTAGTTCTACTTAAAGAGGTCCTTTATGTTCTTTGTTAGTTGTATTCCTAGGTATTTTATTCTCTTTGTAGCAATTGTGAATGGCAGTTCGTTCTTGATTTGGCTCTCTTTCAGTCTGTTATTGGTGTATAGGAATGCTTTTGATTTTTGCACATTGATTTTGTATCCTGAGACTTTGCTGAAGTTGCTGATCAGTTTCAGGAGATTTTGGACTGAGACAATGGGGTCTTCTAGATATACAAACATGTCATATGCAAATAGAGACAATTTGGCTTCCTCCTTTCCTATTTGAATACCCTTTATTTATATTTCTTCCCTATTTGTTCTCGCTAGAACTTCCAATACTATATTGAATAGGCATGGTGAGAGTGAGCATCCTTGTCTAGTGCCAGATTTCAAAGGGAATGCTTCCAGTTTTTGCCCATTCGGTATGATATTGGCTGTTGGTTTGTCATAAATAGCTTTTATTATTTTGACATATGTTCTGTCAATACCTAGTTTATTGAGGGCTTTTAGTATAAAAGGCCATTGAATTTTGTCAAAGGCCTTCTCTGTATCAATTGAGATAATCATGTGGTTTTTGTCTTTGTTTCTGTTTATGTGGTGAATTATGTTTATAGACTTGCATATGCTGAACCAGCCTTGCATCCCCAGGATGAAGCCGACTTGATCCTGGTGAATAAGCTTTTTGATGTGCTGTTGCAATTGGTTTGCCAGTATTTTATTGAAGATTTTTGCGTCTATGTTCATCATGGATATTGGCCTGAAGTTTTCTTTCCTTGCTGAGTCTCTGCTGGGTTTTGGTATCAGGATGATGTTGGTCTCATAAAATGATTTGGGAAGGATTCCCTCTTTTTGGATTATTTGGAATAGTTTCAGGAATGGTACCAGCTCCTCTTTGTATGTCTGGTCAAATTCAGCTTTGAACCCATCTGGACCTGGGCTTTTTGTGTGTGTGGTAGGCTCTTAATAGCTGCCTCAATTTCAGACCTTGTTATTGGTCTATTTGGGGTTTCAACTTCTTCCTGGTTTAGGCTTGGAAGGATACAAATGTCCAGGAATTTATCCATCTCTTCCAGATATACTAGTTTATGTGCATAGAGTTGTTTGTAATAATCTCTGATGATGGTGTGAATTTCTGTGGAATCTGTGGTGTTATCCCCTTTATCATTTTTATTGCATCTATTTGATTATTCTCTCTTTTCCTTTTTATTATTCTGGCTAGTGGTCTATTTTGTTGATTTTTTTGAAAAACCGGCTCCTGGATTTATTGATTTTTCGAGGTTTTTTTGTGTGTGTATGTCTCTATCTCCTTCAGTTCTGTTCTGATCTTAGTTATTTCTTGTCTTCTGCTAGGTTTTGAGTTTTTTTGATCTTGCTCCTCTAGCCCTTTTAATTTTGATGGTAGGGTGTCAATTTTAGATCTCTCCTTGCTTCTCATATGGGCATTTATTATATATTTTTTTCTCTAGAGACTGCTTTAAATGTGTCCCAGAGATTCTGGTATGTCGTGTCTTTGTTCTCGTTGGTTTTGAAGAACATCTTTATTTCTGCCCTCATTTCATTGTTTATCCAGTCAACATTCAAGAGCCAGTTGTTCAGTTTCCAAGAAGCTGTGTGGTTCTGAGTTAGTTTCTGAATTCTGAGTCTAACTTAATTGCACTGTGGTCTGAGAGACTGTTTGTTATGATTTCCGTTCTTTTGCATTTGTTGAGGAGAGATTTACTTCCAATTATGTGATCAGTTTTAGAGTAGGTGCAATGTGGTGCTAGGAAAAATGTATATTCTGTGGATATGGGGTGGAGAGTTCTGTAAATATCTATTAGGTTTGCTTGTTCCAAGTCTGAGTTCAAGTCCTGGATATCCTTGTTAATTTTCTGTCTCATTGATCTCTCTAATATTGACAGTGGGGTGTTAAAGTCTCCCACTATTATTATGTGGGAGTCTAAGTCTCTTTCTAAGTCATTAAGAACTTGCCATATGTATATGGGTGCTCCTGTATTGGGTGTGTATATATTTAGGATCATTAACTTTTCTTGTTGCATTGATCCTTTTACCATTATGTAATGTCCTTTTTTGTCTCTTTTGATCTTTGTTGGTTTAAAGTTTATTTTATCAGAGACGAGAATTGCAACTCCTGCTTTTTTTCTCTCTCTCCATGTGCTTGGCAAATCTTCCTCCATCCCTTTATTTTGAGCCTTTGTGTATCCTTGCATGTGAGATGGGTTTCCTGGATACAGCACACCAATGGGTTTTGGCTTTTTATCCAATTTGCCAGTCTGTGTCTTTTCATTGGGGCATTTGGCCCATTTACATTTAGGGTTAATATTGTTATGTGTAAATTTGATACTGCCATTTTGATGCTAGCTGGCTGTTTTGTTCGTTAGTTGATGCAGTTTCTTCATTGTGTTGATGCTCTTTACTATTTGGTATGTTTTTGGAATGGCTGGTACTGGTTTTGTTTTTTTTCTACATGTAGAGCCTCTTTCAGGAGCTGCTGTAAAGCAGGCCTGGTGGTGATGAAATCTCTGAGTACTTGCTTGTTCACAAAGGATTTTATATTTCCTTCACTTATAAAGCTGAGTTTGGCTGGGTATGAAATTCTGGGTTGAAAGTTCTTTTCTTTAAGGATGTTGAATATTGGCCCCCACTCTCTTCTGGCTTGTAGGGTTTCTGCTGAGACATCTACTGTGAGTCTGATGGGCTTCCCTTTGTGAGAAACCTGACCTCTCTCTCTGGCTGCCCTTAGCATTTTCTTCTTCATTTCAACCCTGGTGAATCTGACGATTATGTGCCTTGGGGTTGCTCCTCTTGAGGAATATCTTTGTGGTGTTCTCTGTATTTCCTGGACTTGAATATTGGCCTGCCTTGTTAGGTTGGGGAAGTTTTCCTGGATAATATCCTGAAGAGTATTTTCCAGCTTGGATTCTTTCTCTTCGTCACATTCAGGTACACCTATCAAACATAGATTAGGTCTTTTCACATAGTCCTATATTTCTTGGAGACTTTGTTCATTCCTTTTTACCCTTTTTTCTCTAATCTTGCCTTCTCATTTTATTTCATTAAGTTGATCTTTGACCTCTGATATC
>JAPYYA010006194.1:0-10029 GCA_028533165.1 Leontopithecus rosalia
ATGAGTTCGTGTCCTTTGTAGGGACATGGATGAATCTGGAGAACATCATTCTCAGCAAATTGACACAAGAACAGAAAATGAAACACCGTATATACTCACTCATAGGCGGGTGATGAACAATGAGAACACATGGACACAGGGAAGGGAGCACCACACACTGAGGTCTATTGGGGGAAATAGGGGAGGGACAGCGGGGGGGTACGGGGGAGCAATGGCATGGGGAGAAATGCCAAATATGGGTGAAGGGGCAGAAAGCAGCAAAACACACTGCCACATGTGTACCTATGCAACTATCTTGCATGTTCTGCACATGTACCCCAAATCCTAAAATGCAATTAAAAAACATAATAATAATGTGAAGATTCAACCAGCTTGATATCAACTTTGCTTCCCTTTTCCATAACACCTTGTGTGTATAGAACTCCATTACAAGGGGAGATATGGTAAAATGCAAAATCTGAAAGATTGAACTTATTTCAAAAAAAGATGTTATTTTTAAAAATAAAATAAAATATTATTTCCTATGGGCTGTTAAATGCTAAGATTATCCAATGGATTAAATTTTAAAAAAAGCTGGATATCAGTACCATTGAATGATATAGCTAATGATGTACAGAGAGCATGCTAAACGTTTTACCTATATTATGTCATGTCATCACTAAAACAATTCACTGTGTTGTTAAAAATTACCTCCATGTTACAGATACAGAAATAAGAGTCTTTTTTTTTTTTTGACATAGTCTCACTCTGTCGCCAAGGCTGGAGTTCAATGGAGCAATCTCAGCTCACTGCAAGTTCAAGCGATTCTCCTGCCTCAGCCTCCCAAGTAACTGGGACTGCAGGCACATACCACCACACCCGACTAAGTTTTATATTTTTAGTAGAGATGGGGATTCACCATGTTAGCCTGTATGGTCTTGACCTCCAGACCTCGTGATCTGCCCACCTCAGCCTCCCAAAGTGCTGGGATTACAGGCATGAGCCACCGCACCTGGCCTGGAAACAGAGTCTTAGAGAGACTAAATGACTTCCAAAGGTCTTACAAATATAATAGTAGCAGACGCACCTTTCAGTCATGAGTTTTTCTGGCTCCAGAGCCCATGGTTTTCCATACTTTTTTATGGAGTCTTCACAGCAAAGTAAGAACACAGTGAGAAAATAAATAACTGGGTCTGGAGTTCCAATATGTGAGTCTCAGGCTGGCTCTGCCACCTACTGCAAGCAAATTACTTAACATCTTTGAATCTCTAAGTCTTTATTTTAACATAGGATGCTTTAAGAATTAAACAAGTTAAAGAGAAAATGAAGTGTCTGGCCTATAGTCAGTTTATGCATATTACTTCCCCTGACATAATTTTTGTTCATTTGGAATTGCAGAGACTGATTCTGACATATTTTTAAGACTCGCTGCATGCTGGACAATGGATGAACAAGTGCCATCAAGTACTTAATTATCTGGCTGGAAGAAAGATAACATCATCCATAGACAAATTGAAAAAATGAGATTGGATAAAATGTCTGTGGTTTTTTTAACCTTTCCCAGTAATGCACAGCTTGAAACATACATTGCCAAATATTTTTATCTTCATATTAATTCAATTAATTTAAACAGAATATAAAATTAACATATAGATTTCAACTCAGGGGCATTATTATTTGTTAACTAGTGGTGTGAACCAAGTTATCTAATGGCTGATATTTATAAACAGCACAAATCTTATTTAGTGAAAAATCTGCTTCTAAGCTGGGCGACGTGCAGGGCTCTCCAAGTCTCATCAGCACAAAAGCCAAAAAGGTTAATCCTGATTTAGCAGCCTAGACATTTAAAGCTGATCAGCTGTTTCTGTCCTTTTGTTCCACTCCACCTGCACAAATCCTTGAAGCTCCATTTAACTCTGTTCCAATGTGCTGGCTATCCAGAGGGCCCAGGCTGGTGACATGAGGGACTTTCCTGAGAATACTCATCGCCACCCCTTCCCTGCACACAGGCGGCACTGCCAGAGGGCTCACGTATGGTGTCCAGAAACTCATGTGAGAAACACATCCATCTGTCACAGCTCTGTATTGTGTAGGGTCCTATAAGAGTCTTGTATACTCTTCATTTTTGTTTAGAGACAAAGAACAACGAAGAGTAAACAACCAGATTTTTGCAGTATCAAGAGATTTTGGTTGAAGCTTGTACATCTGCAAATTGAGAATGTCCAGGAAGTATGCTCTTTTCAGTAGCAGTGCACCAAGAGCCAAGAGTAGACAAGGCAAGAAAGACTAAGAGTCTCAGAGAATTCTGAAGCTTAGTGGATCTTTTTCTATCATCAAACAAACAAGCAAGTAAGCAAGCAAATAAATAAATAGGAAATTGCTGTGCTCAACACATGCATTTTGCTAAATAAAAATACAAATGAATTAATTAGTGGATTATAGTTAATTAATTAAAGTAGGGCCAGAATTGGGAAAAGGAGAGAGGAACTCAAATCTCTGATTTTAAAAACAAGAAAAAAACAAAGGCTTCCTTGATCCAATCTTCTCTAATCGTCATCTCCTTTCTCTCTTTCTCATAGTACTTTGGTTCAGATCTGGCATCCATAGCATTTACTAGCTGCAGGTTCATGGAAAGTTATTTAAATACTCTGTCCTTTATTTCACCATCTGTAAAAGAGGATAATGATAGTATATACCTCATGGAACTTTTGCAAGGATTAACTAAATACCTATAAAGAATGCTGAACTGATGAGCGGCACTAAGCGGCCATGGCAAGTCTGGGTCTGCACGTGTCTGCAGGACAGGAGCGGCCACCACACTTTGAGAATGTTTCTTACCTGTGTGGGACTCACTGTGAAGCAGAAGGTCCTAGAGTAGAACCTGCAAGGAAAGAGGCTGACAGTACCATGTCATTTACTGACAAAAGACTTAACTCAATAATTTCGATATAAAAATCTGAGCTGCTGTGGTATGAATAAAAGAGACTTCAGGAGTTATCCACTCCATCAGGAAAAAAACTTTAGGTTGGGAGAATTGAGAAATGTTAGGAGGAGGAAGAGAAGGCGGAAGAAGATGCAGGCTGAAAAATATCTCACAAACAACATCAGTCACAGAAGACCCAGTGAGAAGTGTTAAGAGCACTGTTGCATTAGTTCAAGTCCTCTGAAAAACCGAAACCAAGATTGGATTTGATATGCAGGAGATTTATGGAGGAAACACTTACGAAGGAGAAAGGGAAGGAAGCCAGAGAAGACAGGGTATGTGAATGAGCTGGGAATGGCTATGTGCAGCAACCATTCAAACTGTGATGTGGGTCTGAGCCCTGTGAAGGAGATGGGGAAGGAAAGAGGGATGGGAAGAAGGGGTCTCAGATTTCAGTGTAGCTCCAAAGAAGTCTTGACCAAGCTAATAGGAAATCCTCAAACCAAGTCATCCATCAGAGAGGGCTCTCATCCTGCAGGGAAGAGCTTGCGTTCATCCCTGCAGTGCTCAGTCATGGGCTGAGAGAAGCCTGTGGGAAGTGTGGCCTCAGCAGGAACAAGCCAGTACTCAGTGGGAACTGATGGCAGATGGGGTCATTAGTCAATAAGGCACTCGCTGCAGGAGATCTGAGAGTTCCTTTTCATGGCCACCACACTCCTCTTGTACTGCACAGACCTATTGTGCACACAGCCTTGGGTGATGCTGCTTCATGGCTCCTTGCAGCCCCTCTTAAGGATGTTAGTTGGCCTGAGAGTCACTACAGGTTCTCATCCTCTCCCATTTCCACTAACCATTCTGAATTCTACCACCCTTACTATCATCTCAGCTGGTTTTGGTGGCTTACCTGGTGATGTGAGCCAAATTTTCATTCCTGAATAATCTGAACTCTTGACACGCATACCTTTCTGGGCTTGGAGTTGCTGCCATATACACTCACAGGCCATAGGGTAGAGAGTGTCAGCAGATGCCAATGTGTATCAGAAGGTTCCACACACATTCCTCCCTGCCCTCATAGTGCCAAGGCAGCCCTATGCTCCCTGCTGGTCAGGAGCCTTTACCCCTGCCAGGATGGTGACTTTTCTTCTTGCCTGATGGTCCCTAACAAAGTTGTCCAGAGTGCTTTGGCAAGAGGAGTACCTTGGACTTCAATAGGACCTGACTATGTCCCCTGGAAGGAGGTTATCCTCTCTGGGGTCCAGGACCTCCAATTCAGAGAGCTCAGAGTTTCAGGAACAGGAAGCACAAAATCTCCAGTGGATCACTGGGAATGATGCTAAGTTAAGCCAATTCTGCTTTCACCCCTTAGTTCCCAGGCCAATGTATTCTTTCCGTTGGGGACATGGTATCATAGAGAGGTCTCTGATTTAATGCATATACTGCATCTTGAAGGACAGAACCTCAGCCTTTCAGAGAGTTGCCTCTAAGCCAGTGCCTCAACCAGGCCTTCAGATAGCCACTCCATGGCTTTTTGAGGCTAGCTCCTTCTGGATGGTAGGCAGCAAAGTATGTGATAAAATCAGCAGATCCTATGGTCATGATTCCTCTCTTACTCCTCCTTTGCTGTGAAGTTAGGTCCCTGGTTGGATTCACATTTGGTAGGTCAGACTAGATAGCAGTACTGGCTGAGACTCTATGGATCCCCAGATAGTCATGCTGGCTGAGATTCTGTAAACAGGAAAGACAACCACATACCCAGAGTAGATATCTATCCCTGTGGGGATGAACCACTGGCCCTTTCCAGATGGACTCAATGTAGACACCTTGCCACCAATGGCCAGTGGGACTCTTCAAAGATATCAAGGCTCAGATTTAGCTCCCTTTCAGACAGGTAGGCCATTCAGAGACAACAGAGGCTACATCTAAGTCATGCACAGTTCACATCTGCCACTCCATCTACACTACCTAGATGCACTGTATGACCTTGGGCAAACCACATGACCTCTACATACCTTAGTTTCCTTTTATGAGTAACAAGGAGGGTTGGACTAAATGCCCCTGAAATTTCCTGTGTGTCCAACACCGTGAAATACTATGATATAAACATCTGGAATATTAGTGAATAGGGACGTGGTGTTCCTCTAACCTTGAGTCTATGTACAGAAACCCTCACTTGAACTGTTTGAATTACCATGTTTTGCAGAGAACCGAATTGGCATAAATTCACAACAATCTAAACTGTAAAATACTTGAAAAGAAGTTGTGTTACTTTCAAGTATGCCACTGTTACTAAAACTAGACTAACAAATTATTGCCTAGAAAAGAACCTTCCTTAGTCCAGCGGTAAAATTCGGTTTTTCTCACTTCGATAATTTGCATATGAGTGGATTGTTTAAAAACTGAAACAAAACAAAAAACCTAAACTGCTGCCTCTTCCCCCTGCCTCAAATTCACTACTCAAGCAGGTTTATCACCACCAGCAGGGTCCTTCACTTACACCATTTAGGATAGGGCATCGTCGGGATGACAGTTGAAAATGACGCGGTAAAACCCAGACATTTCATGATCAAACTTGAGGGTTCAGGGTTTCAGCCAGTTATCTCATTTCTCCTACTCTTCTCTTCCTGGGACTTCCTGGGTACTCTTGTCTAGTTTGACCTTAACAAGTTTCTTTAGTTCTCTGTGGCCTTTCTCGGCCCCTTCACCCATAAAAGAAAGATAATTTCACCTATCTACAATGTGGCTGTGAAGATTAAATGAGATAATAATGTGGTTAGCCAGCCCCGTTTCTAGAGCGTAGCACTGAGTATGTGATCATTTTCATCATTTCCATTTGTGAATAATTGTATTGCCTCACTCTGCTTCCTCCACGTCAAGAGATATTCTCACCCTCTTTGCCAGGGCTTTGGGTCTCCACTTAACTTTCTCATTTCTCAGTAGAAAGTTAATGTCCACATTTTCCCTGTTGCAGACACTGTCATTTCACACGTGTCTGGGTCTCAGTAATTCCCCAACATCCAGGTCCCTGTATCATCTTCACACCTCCAAAGCGAGGGTGTTCGAAAGGCTTTTGTTTTCAAATATGTTCGGTATTCTTCTCCTCTTCCTCCACCCATGCAGGCACTTTTCCTGTGGTGATAAATTGGCACAATCTATGAAGGATAACTTCATCTACCCAAAAAAGATAAGCCATTGCTTAGACTTTGTCCAAAGTACGAGAGTTTAGTTTGGGATAAATATGCAATGTGTCTTCAAAGCAAATTATTTAATGAAAAACAATGTTCCTAAAATAAAGCTTCTCCAAAATAAAAATTCCTCTTCCCCAATTGCCTCCCCCCAGTTTAAAAGCAGTTCTATCAAAACCTCTGTTTTTCAATGGAAAGAGGCTGCAAGTTTTAGGTGATGTTACTAACCAATGTCTAGTGGCAAGAAATGGTTTTCAAATTTCCCCATTTTCTTTTTTCTTTTTCATTTTTAAGTGTTTTTAATTGAGACATAATAATTGTACATATTTACAGGGATTGTGATGTTTTGATACATGTATACATTGCATAATGATCAAGTCAAGATAATTAGCCTATTCATTCCCTCAAACACGTCATTTCTTTGGGTTGGAATATTCAAAATCCTCTCTTCTTGCTATTTTAAAATATATAATACATTAGTGTTAACTATAGTCACCTTACTGTGCAATAGGTCACCAAATCTCATGGAAGCAAAAATAGAATAGTGGTTGCCAGAGGCTAGGGACAGGGATGGAGGGAAGCGGAGAGGTTGGTAAACAGGTACAGTTTATTTTATTTGTAAGTTTGATCAGATTTAATCATCCCAAAGTCACAGATAAGGGAGCAGGCTCAGAGGAGATGTGCGGATTGTCAGGGATCACAGAGATAACAGAACCGTTCTAAATCTTTTCTTACTTCGACTAGATTGGGGTCAGCAAACGTATTCTAAAAAAGGAAAGACAGGAAATATTTTAGTGTTTGTGGGCCACATACGACTTCTGTTGAATATTCTTCTTTATTATATTTTTCACAATCTCTTAAGAATATAAAAATTATTCTTAGCTCGCATCCCTTATTATAAACAGGCAGTGGACTGTATTTGCCTCAGGCCAGAGTTTGTCAACCCCTGGACTAGAAAAATTTTACAGATCCACTATTTGCATTATATTTTTCACCCTGTTCCATAAACCAAATTAAAGTTTAAAATGCCTTCAGGTTTTATAACTAGTTTTTGTTTTTGATTACAGAGACGAGGAGCGGGTAGTGTTTCTTTGTTCAATAGTGGTAACCATAGGAATTTGGATTCTTTCTTCATAGTCAATTCTCTTCTCAAAGGTTTTAAAAATAAATTTAGGATTTATAGGTCCCAAACTCACAAGTCTGCCTAAAATAACTAAATAGTTTGACTATATTTTTCTGAAGAGAAAACATGCAGTCTAATCCCTTTAACTTAAAAATATCTTATGTAGTTTAAATTTCCGAGGATTTTGCATGGTGTCCTTATTTCCAAAAATTTCTGTATATAAAAGGGAGTTAAAATGGGACTTTTGAGCATTTTAAGCTGAACTTTACTACTTGTCATCACTTTGAACTTAACCAGTGAGTCTTCCTCTGAAAAATTAATCAGCCCATATGAATAGCTTACAGAAAAGTCAAAGTGAATATAAAGAATTACGTTCTTTCATCAACTTTCACTTCTCTGACTATTTAGTCTTCATGACTTTTTTAGGGGTTAAAGTTCATTTTCCAGGACAATTCAGAAAAAGCAAACAGGAAATCAATGTCATGTTAATAACTACAAGGGTCACCCTGGGTGAAAATAAGTCATTCTTCATATGTTATTGGCCTACATCTGTTATGAGAATTGCTATTCTTATGTCCTAGAGTTATAGGAAATGTGGAGTATCAGTAAGCCAGATGCTAAGATGACCATCTTCATAATCTATTCCATATGCTAATTGTTTTGCAAACCTACTCATTTCTACAATCAGAAATGGGTCAAAATCTTTCTGGCACAGAATTGATGAAAAGCTTATCCCATGTGTTGCACATTATACAATTGGCATCGACATTACAGAGATAAGGTCCATCCCTCTCTCCCTTACCCTACCTTCCTTTAGAGAATTAAGAATTGGCCACAGCCAGAAGGTGGATACTACACGTGCTCTATCAATTCCTGCAGGTGCATTTCTACACCAGACTCCAGGTTACAGTCAGTCTTCTCCTGCTGTTCTACATACCTGTTTCTTCTCCATGGCCCTCCGTGTCACTCTCTTTTGCATCTTTGCATATTTCCTTAGTGTTTTCCCAATTTTCCTTTAAATCAAAGAATTGTGGGCTATTTCTGTATTTTTTTAATTTGAATCTGTCATGTAATCCTATATCCAATAACAACAATTAGATTCCATATTTCAAAGAAATGTATAACCCAGCCATAACCCATATGTAGAAGTAAATGTATATCCATATAAAATGTATTATATAAATGCCTGTTATTCCCACTGCTGAATCCTTCTTCAGCCACTAGTTTTGGTCTTAGTTATAACAGTCTCTTTCCCAGTAATTTCACTATCCGTATAAAATCAGGAACAGAGACCATAGGATCCAGTAGACTAGTAGTTTTCAAACTTTGTATGCACAAGAATTAGAAGAACTAGTCCAAAACACAGATTGCCAAGTCTCACCCATAGAGATTAGAATTCAATATATCTGAAGTGGAACCTAGAAATACGACTTTTTGCAAGCTCCAGGTAATATGATATAGGCAGTCCACAGGACATGTGTAGAATACAATGACTTAGGAACCTTTTGGAAACATTCTGAAAATCATTGGATAAAAGTTAGGCTGAGTTTTCTTAATGATGCAGCCAGAACAAAGTAACATAATCATCATAAATCTGTAAAATTATACATCTTGTAGGTTAGTATATTAGGGCTCTCCAAAGAAACAGAACCAATAAGATGTGTGGATATATAGAAAGAGATGCATTTTAAGAAATTGGCTCATATGATTCTGGTGGCTTGGGGAGTCCAAAATCTAATGGAGAAGACTAGCAGGTGGCTCAGAAAACAGATGTAGTTCAAGTTTAAATGTAGTCTGCTGTGGAACCAGGAAGAGCCCATAAAAGTCCAAAGGCTATTGCCGCAGATTTCCCTCTTGCTTAGGGAAGATCTTCCTTATATTCTATTCAAGCTTTCAGCTGACTAGATGAGACCCACCCACATTATGGAGGATATTCTGCCTTACTCAAAGTCCACTAATTTAAATGTAAATCTTATCTAAAAACATCTTTACAGAAACATTCATAATAATGTTTGACCAAATATCTGAGCACTAAGACTCAGCCAAGTTGATATATAAAATTAACCGTCACAGTCAGGGTACCCAATTAAGATTCAGGCTGAGATTCAGGAATCATGGGTTATAATCCCATAACCCTCTAATTATCTGATTCATCAGTTCTCTAGTATAGTGCTACCTCTAGGATATAACTTCTAAAGTTATATCCTTAACTAAAGAATATACATTAAAATTTCTACCTTTGGTAGGCAAACATACTGATTACTCTTGACTAAAATTGTAAAGTAAAATTCCTACATTTAGTGGGCAAACATGCTGACTACTGTAAATTTTCTAAATTTTAAAGTAAAATTCCTACCTTTAGTAGGCAAACATACTGATTACTGTTGACTATTTTTTAAACTTGTTGAGTTGATCATACCCCTCTCACTCTTTCTCTTTCTCTGTGTGTGTCTCATCCAAATCCCCAGAAGAGTAATGGCAAACATTTTTAAATAATTATCTGTAGTTAAGAATACTTCCAGTGATGTTGGGGATACAGTTAATTTCTTTTTTCATCTAGGAATCAAAGGCTCCAAGTTTTTTAGTATTAGGCTCTAATTGAGTAACCTGATTTTTTTTTTATTACAACAGGCTTTGGGAATGGGCAGGAAGTCTTCCCATTATTTAAAAGTGTAGGCTGGGAGGGGGAGGAAGATGGCGCTGTAGAAGCAACTCACCACTGCAGCTCTCAGTCAAGACGCAGAGGGTAAGCAAACAACGCATTTTCAGACGGATCCTTATAGCCCACAGAGCGGGGGAAAAAGCCCAGGTGTAAAAGGCAT
>JAPYYA010006195.1:0-10025 GCA_028533165.1 Leontopithecus rosalia
AGGGATAGCCTGGGGAGAAATGCCAAATGTGGGTGAAGGGGCAGAAGGCAGCAAAATACACTGCCATGTGTGTACCTAAGCAACTATCTTACATGTTCTGCACATGTACCCCAAAACCTAAAACGCAATAAAAAGAAGAAAAAAAGAGATCAAAAGTTGCATTCTTTTGGGTCTCTGATCAGCCTTTCACTGGATATACAATTTACATATGAGGCAGGGATAGGGGTTAGAGGAATACTTACTTATGCCTTAGTCTGACTCAGTGAATCTGTATTTTTACATTAACAGTAGGGCAGAGGAAGTAATCAGACATGCATTTGTCTCAGGTGAGCACAGAAGGACGGTCTTTGAGTTTCATCTGTCCTTTTTCCTGCACCTGTGAATAAGCTATCAATTTAAATTGCCAGGTTGAAATTCAACAGAACTGCTCTAGGCTAAAGGTCTTGAAACCCACAAAGAATTTCCTTGTGTGCAAATTGTGAGAGAGGTATGTAGCTTAAAAAAAAAATTTGTAGCTATCTTGTTTAGGAATAAGATGGTAGGCAGGTTTGCCTGATGCAGTTCCCAGCTTGACTTTTCCCTTTGACTTAGTTATTATTTTGGAATTCCGAGATTTATTTTCCATTTACAATATGTTTCAAAATAGCTGGAAGAGAGGATTTTGAATGTTCTAACTACAAAGAAATAATAAATGTTTGAGGGGATGGATATGCTAATTACCCTGATTGTTCATTACACAATGTATGCACGTATTAAAATGTGACTGTGTAGCACATAGATATGTATAATTATTACGGGTCAATTAAAAACAAAATAAAACTTTAAAAACTGTATGAAGAGGGAAGGAGAGAGAAAGAGACACAGACACAGAAAGAAAGAGACAGATAATTCTAAAAATAAAGTTGCTAGAATTCATGTACTGGAAAATCTAAGTTGCGTTTTGGTCAAAGCCTCAGCTTCCTAAATTTTTACAACTTTTATTTATTTTCAGATATTTTAGTAGGTCTTAAATCTTCATCTGGGGTCAGTGAGGTATAAAAGCCTTAGACTAATTGTGCATGCAAATATTAGAGAAAGAAAACTTTTCAATCCATTAATAATTGTGAATCTCTTTTTTGGCCTTAAATTTTTTTGGAACAAGTTGGAGTTTTAAAAAATCATAATTTCATTGAGTTGTACATTACATATCATAAATGTTACCCTTTCAGAGTGTACAAGTGAGTAGTTTTTATCATATTTAGAGTTGTACACTATCACCAGTATCTAATTCCAGAACATTTTCAACACCCCAAAAAGAAACCTATATCTATTGTCATTTCCTATTGCCTCTTCCTCTTAGTCCCTGGAAACCTCTAACTTACTTTCTGTCTGTATGAATTTGTCTATTCTGATATATATGTATTTCATATAACTGGAATCATACAATGTGTGTGTGTGTGTGTGTGTGTGTGTGTATGTGTGTGTGTGTGTTTGAGATGGAATTTCACTCTTGTTACCCAGGCTGGAGTGCAATGGCGCGATCTCGGCTCACTGCAACCTCCGCCTCCTGGGTTCAGGCAATTCTCCTGCCTCAGCTTCCTGAGTAGCTGGGATTACAGGCATGTGCCACCGTGCCCAGCTAATTTTTTGTATTTTCAGGTGAGACGGGGTTTCACCATGTTGACCAGGATGGTCTCAATCTCTTGACCTCGTGATCCACCCGCCTTGGCCTCCCAAAGTTCTGGGAATATGTGCTTTTTATGACTGACATATTTATGAAACATTTAGCACAATGTTTTCAAGGTTCGTTCATTTTGTACCATGTATCAGTACCTCATTCCTTTTTATGGTTGAATAAAAGGTATATAAAAATACACATTTTTGCATGAATAGACCACATTTTGTTTATCCATTCCTCAGATGATAGACATTTGAGTGAGTTCTTTTTGCTTTTTGTCTATTATGAATAATGCTGCTATGAACATTTGTGTACAAGTTTTTGTGGGGATGTGTGTTTTTATTTCTCTTGGATATAGACCCAAGTGAAATTGCTGGGTCATATGGTAACTCTATATCTAATAATTTGAGGAAGCCCCACACTGTTTTCTAAAGTGGTTGCACTGCTTCACAATCCTACTAACAACAAATGAGGATTCCAATATCCCTGTATCTTGACAAACACCTGCTATTGTCTGTCTTTTTTATTTTAGCCATCTTAGTTGGCTTGAAGTGGTACCTCATTGGAGTTTTGATTTCCCTAATGTTGAGCATCTTTTCATGTAATCTGTAGTGATTTGTGTGTCTTCTTTGGCAAAATGTCTATTCACATCAAATCCTTTGCTTATTTTATTAATTGGGTTATTTGTTCCTGAACTGTTTCACTGTAAGACCTCTTTATGTATTCTGAATACTAGTCTCTTAACATATATATGATTTATAAATATTCTCCAATTCTGTGGATTTTCTTTTCATCTTTTTGATGGTGTTCTTTGAAGTATGAAAATTTTTAATTTTGACAAAGCCCAATTCATCTATTTTTCTTTTTTCACTTATGCTTTAGTTGTCATATCTAAGAAAACATGTCCCAGCTCAAGGTAATGAAGATTTACCCCTGTTTTTGTCTAAGAGTTGTGTAGTTTTAACTATTAACATTTAGGTCTATGATTTGAGTTAATTTTATATATGGTGTGAGGTAGGGATTCAACTTCATTCTTTTGCATGTGGATATTAATTTGTCCCAGTGCCATTTGTAGAAAAGGTATTTTTTGTCCAATTGAATTGTCTTGGAACCCTTGTTGACAAATTAGGTTTTAAACAAATACCCCAAATATGAGAAAGTATAGTATTAAAATATAATAGAAAAACACATATAGATATTACTGCTCAGATCAATGGCCAGATATCTTTTTAAAGGATCCAATCACATGCTTTTGGTTTTGTCTATGCAATTTTCCACATGTATGCACCACATTCTTGGAACTGCACAAAACAGTTAGATGTTTCTAGTTTTTTTCTAATACTTGAGCCCGAGCCTGTTCTGTTCTGGCAGGATCTCAACTGTCTTCTCTATAAAATGGGGATACAATGATACCTTATACTGTTTTGTAAATATGGAATTAAGTGATTAGGAGACTGGTATTTCTCAGATGCTCCATAAATATTAGTTCCTTTCCCATATCCTGTGCCCCTATCCTGGGGGGCCTTTACTCACACAGGATGTTACCATACATCTTTCCCCATAATCTCCTTACTCCCAGCATCTGGGAAGCTCTTTCAGGGTCATTTGTCTGGCTTTGTCATGTAGTGGTTCTATGACCCAAGAGACCAAGATGCAGTCAAAGGTAACAGCATATGCACACCTGTGTGACACCCCTCAGAAATGCTGGACTTATAGGATAATAATGGTGGACCCACTTTGCAGCCCTGCAAGTAAGTCCAAACCTAGTTTCCATAACTCTATGGTCCTATCCCAGAAATTTCCCCATCTGTCTTCATTTAGTCCCTTTATTCTGGAGCAGGTAGGGGGTTCAACAAGTCTCCCTGACATTCCTGACATGTGTCATTCTTCAATTTACCACTGTGTTCCTGCTCTCTGCATCTCCCAGTTCTTTGCCTAAGGTGCCGAACAAATTGCGCAGTCAGCTGGATAATGCTCTGAATCTGTCAAGGGACTTGCTTCAGCAGCTCAGGGTCCTGGTGGATTATTAGCATGAGAAAGGGCTGCTGAGATCTAAGATGAGGTCTGAGGAGGAATTAATGGCCAGCATGGGTAGCAATATTGCAAAGAACATCCTGAACATCCAGGATTTGCAAAATTCAATAGACATCAGTTGTGACTTCCATTTTAATATATGTATCTTTCAAAACGCTATTTTTTGCAGTCAACCACACCATCTCTTTTTGATAAGGTAATTCAAAAGGGCTGATATGCCTCTGTGTGTGTGTGCATGTTAGTAAATGCTTTCTTCATCAACTGTGATTGTGTATGACTCTGTGTTTGGGAAGGAGGGAAGGTCTGATGAACATTTTTAATTTAGCTTCAATTAATGCCTCAACCAGCAGTTTGCTCTAAAGCAGGATTTTTAGGTTATGTCACTGAAAAAGCCTTCTCTTTTCATAAGTGCACCAGCTGGGATGCTCCAGTATGATTCTGCACAGCCTGTTCTAGAAGAAAGGAAATTGTAAGCTTTGATGAAACTAGACATTTTTCTTTGTCTTTTAAATTTTTTTCTCTTAGCAAATAACATGTATATTTTTACTCACCAATCAAGTTACATATGCTGGCAAACACTGTCATGTGAAATATTTAATTGAATAAATAGGAATTTTGTGGAAAAGATAATCATCATATTTAGGCTGGTTTGGATGAACATTTGAGTAGCAATGGAAATCTCAAAAAGACAACCAGAAAAACTTTATTTAAAAAATGAAGCAGTCGGAAAAACCCTAAAATTTTTCTAGCCCCTCCCAAAGTAAGAGAACCTACAAATATGTATGGTCTGTGTTACTTGCTCAACCTAAATTGTGAGTCTTCATGGGTATGTGAGCAAGAAACCCTTTGCAAGGCTGAATGGTACATGCTGCAGATCAAATGTTCTGAGAAGTAGAACTTCTGAGTTTGTGTCTTTGGAATGATTCTTGATGCCTGTTGATTAAGGAATCAGTGTTTTCTAAGCCTCTGGATGAAGACAAAGTCATAGTGGATTTTCTAGTTAAGGTCTTTACTAGAAGAAAGTACTAATCCATAGGAGTCATACACGAAGTCCCCTAACATGCAGCAGGCACATTCAGGATTGAATAAAGTTGACAATGCCCCTGCTCTCAATAGTGATAGTAATATTTGCATACTGTTTATAATGTGCCAAATAGTTTTATAAATGCTTTACACATATTAAGTCACTTAATCCTTATCAAAACCCTACAGGTAGGTGCTATTATAGTCCCCACTTTATAGGTGAGAAAATTGAAGCACAGAGAGATTAGATAACATTATTCCAAGGTCACAGAGCTAGTGTTGGGCTGGTACTAAACCCAGTGTGGCTTCCAAGGTTGAGCTTCCAATTGCCAGACCATACCACTTCTCAGAGAGCTTATCCTTGAGATGTGGGGGAAGAAAGACCATAAACATATAAACGGGTAAATAGTAAGATGACTAAAAATCCTTGGAAGTACTCTGAAGAAAACAGAAAAAGAAAGTGTTCTTCAAAAGAGTAACCAATATGTCTTGACCAGTGGTAATGACTTAAACAAATCTCTTGGGGTATATTTTGGAATAAAAGGAACTAGATCAGTTTGTTAGTGCTGCCATAGCAAAGTGTTGTAAACATGTTTATTGCCTTAGAATTCTGGAGACTAGAAGTCTGAAATCAAGGTATTGCTAGAATTGGTATCTCAGAGATACTGTTCCACGCCTCTCCCCTAGCAGCTGATGGTTTGTTGGCAGTCTTTGGCATTCCTTGGCTTGTAGAAGCATCACTCCCCTCTATGCCTTCTTCCTCACATGTAGTTCTCCCTATGTGTGTCTGTCTCTAAATTCCCCCATTTTACAAGGACACCAGTCATATTGGATTAAGGGCCACCCTTCTCTAGTATGACCTCAGCTAATTACATCTGCAACAGATTTATTTCCAAATAAAGTCACAATCCAAATGAAGTTAGGATTTCAAGATATGAATTTTTGAGGTACATAATTCAGTCTATAATAGGAACCCACAGAAAGCGGTACTGATGGTGCCTTAAAGATAGTTATTTTTTTTTTTTCGTTTCTTTTTTTTTTTTTTTTAAATTTTTATTGCATTTTAGGTTTTGGGGTACATGTGCAGAACATGCAAGATAGTTGCATAGGTACACACGTGGCAGTGTGTTTTGCTGCCTTCTGCCCCCTCACCCATATTTGGCATTTCTCCCCATGCCATCCCTCCCCCACTTCCCCCCCCCGCTGTCCCTCCCCTATTTCCCCCAATAGATCTCAGTGTGTGGTGCTCCCTTCCCTGTGTCCATGTGTTCTCATTGTTAAAGATAGTTATTTTAAGAGTCTTGCTGTTGGTAGAATCTCTTAAAGGAAATAAGCTGAAAGGCAGAGTTATCTTTGAACAGAAAGGCCACACCTGAATGAAGGAATAAGCAAGTTACCTTTGTGTTAGAAGTTGACATGATGGATTTACCAGGGGCCTGCACTTGGGATGTCGTTTCAGTTGGCCTTTAAATGTGCAGCTTCAGTCATGTTTCCTTCCTTAGCTCTCTTTGTAAGCAACAGTCAGCACTCATGAGAGTAGTGACCAGGGCTTAAGAGGTAGGCTGAGGGGTGACTGACCCCCAGAGATCAAACACTTAGCTTGGTGCTCATGAGCCTCTGGCTCCATCAGCTTAGGCAAGTGTAATGGAAGAAGGCAGTCCAAACCTAGAAGTTTGTGGGTAAGGCTGTGGTTGGAACACTGAAGTTTTCCACAAAAGACAGTGTCTCACATGATTGTTAGCCCATTGGTGCTACTATAAGAAAATAACTAAGACTGGGTAATTTGTAAACAACAGAAATTGATTCCTCACAGTCCTGGAGGCTGGAAAGTCTAAGATCAAGGAGTCAGCAGGATTGGTGTCTCATGAGAGCTTCTCTCTGCTTTCAAGATGGTGCTTTGTTGCAGCATCCACTGGAGGAAATGAATGCCGTGTCCTCACAAGACAGAAAGGACAGAAGGGGCAAACTTGCTTCCTCCAGCCCATTTATGAGAGCACTAATCCCATCCATGAGGGTTGATCCCTCATGGCCTAATCACCTCCTACAGACTCCACCTCTTAATACTGCTGCATTGGGGATTAAGTTTCAACATACATTTTGGAGTAGACATAAACATTCAAATCATAACATCCCATTAGCACTGTTAGTTCACCTCTTAACCAAATAATGGCACCAAAGTAAACACAGCAAATCTGAGCCTGAGCAGTAAGAGCTATGAGGAATAAGAGCTTTGAGAAATAATAAGCTATAAGGAATAAGAGCTAAAGGCAGACTACGAGGTTTCTGTTATTTGACTGGGTATAGCCCAGACATTAGAAATATTGGCCTTTTATTAAAAAAAAAATAAAAATATCTTTAACACCTTCTGTGCACTCCCTACCATCTCCTAGTCCCCTTTCCTTTCTCTTCAGCTTAGCAAAGCATATGTTTCCACTGGTCTTGCTCTTCTTCTAAGATTATTTCTTAAATAGAAATTGCCCTCTTCCCCAATTAAATTTTCCAATCCCTCAATAAAAAGCAGCACTTCATGTGAGGATTTGGATCAATAAAGTTGGGCAAATCCACTTGAATGTAGTATTCTCAACCTTGGCTATACATTTAAAAAAATACTGATGCCTGGGTTTCACTTTAAAAGATTTTGATTTAATTGGTGTGAAGTGCGGCTTGGGCTTCACGATTTGTAAAGCTCCTCAAGTGATTATAAGGAGCGGCAGAGTTGCCATCATTGCTCTAATGTGAGAGCCTCAAATTAAGGTTATTGTCTTAGTCAGTTTTCACGCTGTTGATAAAGACAAACCTGAGACTGGGCAATTTACAAAAGAAAGAGGTTTAATTGGACTCCCAGTTCCACATGACTGGGGAGCCCTGACAATCATGGTGGAAGGCAAGGGAGAACAAGTTTCATCTTACATGAATAGCAGCAGGCAAAGAGATAATGAGGAAGACATAAAAGCAGAACCCCCTGATAAAAACCATCAGGGTGAGACTTATTCACTACCACAAAAACATTATGGGGGAAACCGCCCCCATGATTCAATTATCTGCCACTGGGTCCCTCCCACAACACGTAGGAATTATGGGAGTACAATTTAAGATGAGATTTGGGTGCGGACACAGAACCAAACCGTATCAGTTAACATTAACCCTGAGGGATCTTACCAGGCTGAAAAGTTAAAGTGTATGACAAAGTGAACACCATATTGGTAGTCTTGAGATGAAAAGTAGCTTGGGCAGGGGATAGTCAGGGTACATTTTGTCAATGAGAATTCCACATGGGTGAATTGATGGGCCTTTGGGGCCACTTATCCTTGGAGCAGTGCTGTTAATATACCCCTACATTGCATGGCCTTTCCTCCGCCTCTATTTCTGAACCCACTAATTCCCTATATCAGCCTTTAGGAAATTCTGGAGCTCTAGAGTTTAGATGGATAGCGTGAGTATGTGTGGGTGTATAGAGGTGGGAGGCAGGTTGCGGTGGCAGGCAAAGCCACAGATGTTCCAGGGTGGAACCTCCCATTTCAAATCAGAGTCCCTCAAATTACAGATGTCCAGCTGATGTAAATAATGAAAAATTGTATCCTCTACAAATGAAATTCAATTTGGATTGGAGCTGAGAGTCAACTAAGAACTGCTAGGATCCTAATAGCAGGTAGGAGCAGGAGGGATAGGGAGATTAGGTTCGCCACTGCCTTTAATTAGCATCTTCTTTAGTGCTGTGAAGAAGGGTTACATGGGACATTAATTAAGTTTGCAGCTGATGCTAAGCTGGGATACATTTCAAGGGCTAATGAGACCTCGAAGTAACACACAGAGCTGAGGGAGGAAGAAAACAAGATTCCTTTGAAGAAAGCGTCCTTTCCCAGCTGGAAGCATTGTACCCAGTGAATACAGGTCCTCACTAAGAGGACAGTGCCAGAAAGGAACCAGGAACCATGATATTTGACAAAATCTGGAATAAAAGCTGCTTCTAGGGATCTTTCATCTTTAATATCTGTTAGTTTTTGTAAAAAGAAATTTATTTTTCCCTAAAAATTATCTTTTGGTGGACTACAATATAATAAGGCAGTGTTTCTCCAAGAATGAACCCTGGACCAGCAGCATCAGCATCACCTGGGGAATTGTTTGAAATGTATATTCTCAAGTCCACCCCAGACCTAGTGAATTAGAAACTGCATTTTAACTGTTTTAACAAGCCCAACAGGTGATCTCAAGTTGCAGAACCTCTGTAATAAGAACTCATGCCAGGCACTAAAGAAGTAGGTCTTTTCTGGGGGCAGCTGTTTCCCCCCGACTGAACTTTTATATTAGAACAGTTTCAAAGAATTTCAGGCCCCTTGAAATTGTGCTTTAGTTATTCCAGCCCTGTCCATGGGGTCGTGGCCCAGAAAGCTGAAAACAGGAATAGATGCTGATGTGATCTATATTCGTTTAAACTCGTGTCTGGATCAGCCCTGAATGTAAGAGCTGGAAGGGGCCTGGAGATGACCTTGTTCCAGCCTCCCCACCTTCAGATGAGAATGCAGAGAAGCAAAGTGTTTTGCTCGTGGTCACCTGTGAGTGTAAAAGGATGTATTTGGAACTAATGTAGGAAAGTCTTATTAGGGCTGAGTTGTGACAGGAATCCTTGTCTTTTGACTCCTGGTACAAGGCCTTGCTTCCCCATTAGAGGGAACCCATCTTCCAGTTGATAAATGTAGGTGTTTTAGAAGTCACTACATAATGGTAAAGGGATTGATACAACAGGAAGAGCTAAAGATCCTAAATATATATGAACTCAATACAGTAGTACCCAGATATATAAGGCAAGTTCTTAACGACTTACAAAGAGACTTAGACTCCCACACAATAATAGTGGGAGACTTTAACACTCCACTGTCAACATTAGACAGCTCAACCAGACAGAAAATTAACAAGGATATCCAGCGCTTGAACTCAGACCTGGAACAAGCAAACCTGATAGACATTTACAGAACTCTCCACCCCAAATCCACAGAATATACATTCTTCTCAGCACCACATCACACCTACTCTAAAATTGACCACATAATTGGAAGTAAAGCACTCCTCAGCAAATGCAAAACAACTGAAATGATAACAGTCTCTCAGACCATAGTGCAATCAAGTTAGAACTCAGAATTCAGAAACTAACTCAGACCCGCACAGCTTCATGGAAACTGAACAACTGGCTCTTGAATGTTGACTGGATAAAGAATGAAATGAAGGCAGAAATAAAGAAGTTATTTGAAACCAATGAGAACGAAGACACAACATACCAGAATCTCTGGGACACATTTAAAGCAGTCTCCAGAGG
>JAPYYA010006196.1:0-10025 GCA_028533165.1 Leontopithecus rosalia
TACAGAAACCAGCCCAAACATGTAAAGAGAAACTCCTGGGCAAAATGATAATATGGAGCCAGTGGACCCAGTTAACAAACCTCCTACTTCCCATATTCTCTAAAGTGACCAGTGAAATTAAAGGTAGGGGAGACTGGCATCAATGGCAGAAATTAGAGACATATGCCAAACATATGCCAGGCCAGCTGGATCTAATAATACCTCTCACTATTTATTATTATTCTATTTTTACTTATTTATTTATTTTGAGACAGAGTCTTGCTCTGTTGCTCAGGCTGGAGTGCAGTGGCTCGATCTCGGCTCACTGCAACTTCCGCCTCCTGGATTCAAGCAATTCTCCTGCCTCAGCCTCCTGAGTAGTTGGGATTACAGGCCCATGCCACCATGACCAGCTGATTTTTTATTTTTAGTAGAGACAGGGTTTTGCCATGTTGGCCAGGCTGGTCTCGAACTCCTGACCTCTGGTGATCTGCCTGCCTCTGCCTCCCAAAGTGCTGGTATTACTGGCATAAGCCACCGGGCCCGGCCTATTATTATTCTATTTTTTGCTAAATTTCTCTGACCTGGTTTTGTGCTAAGGCTGTATATGCATTAGCCTATTTAATCCTTGCATCAGTAAACCTATCAAGTAGATAGCCTATTTCCACTAAAAAATAAAAAAGATCTATTAAATATATTTGATTCAAGGTTAGAGGGTGGCAGATCCCACTTTGGAAGTTAGGCAGATTCCAGAAGTACAGTCCTCAGCATTATCAGGCCTCTTGACTCTCAAGTCCCAGGAAAGGCACTAAATAGAGGATCTGGAGGAGTGGAGGTGAGAAAGGGACAAATGGAATATGGGGGCTCAGAGGGCCACGCCCTGTGCGGTTAGGGGAGAGCGCTCATAACCACCTGCAGGAATGAAGTGCCTTCATGTGCACACATTTCTCTTTCACTTAATACTCCCATGACCCTGGCAGGTAGCCTCACAATCCACGCAGATTGTGACGGTACCTGCCGCGGTCACGGGAGCATACAGAATGTGAGGCTTGGAGAAGTTAGGACATGGCCCAGGGCATACAGAGACTAGTTAGGAATTTGGGGATTTGCCTCCCAGACACCTGTGTTGCCTCCACAGGCAATGCTACAGGATGTGCACGGTCCTCCCAGCCTGGGCGCGCCCGGGCACAAGTGGTGGGGAATCTGGCAGGGGCTTGCTCTCCCGACCCAGGCCCAAAGGCAAGGGCCAAAAAGGAAACAGGAAACAGGGACTGGTCATCTCTCTGGGAAGAGAGGTGAGGTCAAAGACAGCCCATTTAAAAGAGCTTCAGTGGCTGGGAGTGTCTGAGCTGACAAAGCCTCCTTGTCTTCTCCCTTTGGCACAAGAGAGGATTTCCAGTGGTAGCAGGAAGACCCACGCTGGGAGAGCTCTCAGTGAGCTCTGGGCAAGGCTAGCTACTCGGCACAGATAGATAGGGGCTACTATGCAAGGCACAGAAGTCAGAGCCGGAGAAAGTGAGCCAGTGAAGTGTGAATGTGGATGGATGTTTCTGTTGGGGGAAGGAAAAGGAGGGGGCAACTCGATGGGTTGAGATAGTCTTTTTGAGGTTGAACGTAGTGGCTCATTCCTGTAATCCTAGCACTTTAGGAGGCTGAGGTGGGGGAATGGCTTGAGTTCAAGAGTTCAAGACCAGCCTGGACAACATATCCAGACCCTGTCTCTACAAAAAAAAAAAAAAAAAAAGAAATTAGCTGGGTGTGGTGGCACACACCTGTAGTCCCAGCTACTCTGGAGGCTGAGGTGGAAGGATGGTAGGAGCTCGGAAAGTCGAGGCTGTAGTAAGCTATGATTACAACCCTGTGTGCCAGCCTGGGTGACAGAGTGAGAGGCCCTGTCTGAAAAAAAGAAAAAAGAAAAGAGGTTTTTTTGTTTTTCATTCTCAAGTTTTATTCAAGAACTCATACAAAATATTCCAAATAAATGAAATTTAATCCTCATCTTCCTCTTCTTCTTTGTCCTTGTTAATTTGGAAGTAACGTAATGCATAACTCTCTTTGCCATTAGCAGCCATGCACGACCAATCACGTACTTTTCTTCTTCAAATCATTTTTAGTGTGATATTCCGTATACCTTTTGGAAAAAGTCACCCCGGATGTCACGGTGATCTTGCTCTTGCTCCTTTCGATGGTCACCACGCCCCGACCAAGTTTCCCAGCTTTTCCCTTCACTTTGACCCTCTCTTGCAAACACTGCTCAAAATTGGCAGCACCCATGATTCCATCTTCTATGGGGTGGGTGCAGTCAAGAGTGATCTTTAGAATCTGCTTTTTTTTTGCCCCCCTTCACCACAAGCTTTTTCATGGGTGCCATGGCGGTAGTGGAGACAGAAAGGGAGATGTTTCTTTTTAAATTGTTGTTCCTGTTATACAATTTCAGTAGCTTTGGGGGCACCAGTTATATTTGGTTACGTGAATGAATTGTATAATGGTGAATGCTGAGATTTTCGTGCACGCACCACCCAAGGAGTGTGCATCCCACCCAATGTGTAGATTTTTATCCCACACTCCCCACCCGCGCTCACTTCTGAGTTTGCAGAGTCCATTACATCACTGTGCATGTCTCTGTCCTCATAGCTTAGCTCTCACTTACAAGTGAGAATATATGGTATTTGGTTTTCCATTCCTGAGTTACTTCATGTAGAATAATAGTCTCCACCTCCATCCAAGTTGCCACAAAAGACATTATTTTGCTCCTTTTTATGGCTGAGTAGTAGTCCATGGTGTATATGTACCACATTTTTTAAATCCACTCATTGGTCAATAGGCACTTACGGTGATTCTGTATCTTGGCAATTATGAATTGTGCTGCAATAAGCATCCCCCTTTAATCTACCTCCTTTCTTACATGTGGCCCCGAATCCTCCCAGGTAGAAGATGTAGGAAGATGGGAAGGTCTGCTTGGTACAGGGAGAAGCCAAGTGTAGAGTGAGGGTAGAGGTTTAATATTAACAATTATGGCTGGGCGTGGTGGCTTACACCTGTAATCCCAGCACTTTAGGAGGCTGAGGCAGCTGGATTCCCTGAGGTCAGGAGTTTGAGACCAACCTGGCCAACATGGTGAAACCTCATATCTACTAAAAAAAAAAAAAAAAGCCAGTCTTGGTGCCACACACTTGTAATCCCAGCTATTCAGGAGGCTGAGGCACAAGAATTGCTTGAACCCAAGAAGAGGAGTTTGCAGTGAGCTGAGATTGCACACTGAACTCCAGCCTGGGTGGCAGAGCAAGATTGTCTCAAATAATAATAATACTATCGGCTTGGCGCGATCGCTTAATTTGTAATCCCGGCACTTTGGGAGGCCAAGGCGGGTGGATTGCCTGAGGTTGGCCAACCTGACCAACATGGTGAAGCCCTGACTCTACCAAAAATATTTTAAAAATTAGTCTCATGTGGTGGCATGCACCTGTAATCCCAGCTACTCGGAAGAATTGATTGAACCCGGGAGTCAGAGGTTCGATCGATTCAATCCTGGGAGCTGAGGTCATGCCACTGCACTCCAGTCTGTCTGACAGAGCCAGAATCCATCTCAAAAAAATAATAATATTAACAGTTATAATACCAATCGTTATAGTCCTAACAGCCAACATTCATGATTTTGACATCATGTCCAACCCGGAGTGAAGTACTACATAGTCTGGCTTTTTTAATTTGTAAAAATTTTATTATAGATTTATTTTTTTCTGATTAAAATATATTTAATTTTTAATTGTTATGGGTACATAGTAGATACATATCTTTATGGGCCCCTTGAGATGTTTTGATGCAGGCATACAATGTGTAATAATTACATCAGGGTATGGGGTATCTATCACCTCAAATGTATGGTTTCTTTGTGTTACAAACATTCCAATTGTAGTCTTTTAGTTACTTTTAAATGTACATAGGAAAGGTAGAGTAAAAATAAAAAGAAAGAACAAGCAAAAATGTACAATAAATTATTGTTGACTATAATCACCCTGTTTTGTTCAAATAGTAGATCCTATTCATTGTAACTGTATCTATTTCAATAGTTTTTGAAACAGGTGGTTTTCAATTACATGGATAAGTTCTTTTTCTTCTTCTTCTTCTTTTGAGACAGGGTTTCACTCTGTCGCCCAGACTGGAGTGCAGTGGTGCAATCTCGGCTCATTGCAACCTCTGCCTCCCAGGTTCAAGAGATTCTCCTTGTAATGCTGGGATCACAGACATGCACTCCTACCACCCAGCTATTTCTGTATTTTTAGTACAGACAGAGTTTCACCATGTTGGCCGGACTTGTCTGGAACTCCTGAGCTCAAATAATCCACCTGCCTCGGCCTTCCAAACTGCTGGGATTACAGGCTTGAGCCACTGTGCCTGACCAACAGGGGTAAGTTATTTAGTGACAATTTCTGAGATTTTGGTGCTCCCATCGCCTGAGCAGTGTACACTGTATTCCATGTGTAGTCTTCTACCCCTCACCCCCTCCCCAACTCCCCCAGTCCCAAGTCCATTATATCATTCTTATGCATTGCATCCTCATAGCCTGGCTCCCACTTATAAGTGAGAACATCCAATCTTTGGTTTTTCATTCCTGGTTACTTCACTTAGAATATAGTCTCCACCTCCATCCAGGCTGCTGCAAATGCCATTATTTTATTCCTTTTTATGGCTGCATAGTATGCCATGGCCACATAGTCTATTTTTCAGTTAATCTTGGCTGCTACCCTATGTGATGGGTTCTGTGATTATCCCAGAGCTTAGCAATAGCAGTTTTCCAAGCAGTGTCTTTTGAAGTATAAATCCACATTTAGAAGAGGAGAAAACTGGTCTAAATAGAGGGTCCAGCAAAAGAACTCAGCCACCCATAGTGCGTGGTATCCACTTACTCAATTTTGAGATGTTTTTGCAGCAGATTCACATTGCTAAGTGTCAGTTCAGCTCATTGTGAAATCCATGGCTATTTCCTGAAAATGCATCAAGCTATTGTTCTTGAATTCCCTGTGGGCTTGGCGGGTAGCAGTGGGTTGGCATCTCGCTTGAGTTCTTTGAGAATTTTCTCTGCAATGCTCTCTAGGGAGATGATCTTATTTTGGCTCCTTGAGGTGAGAGTTTTAAACTGTCTGAAGACATTGCCTTGCTGACTGTTCAGAGCATTTCCGAGTTAGTATCTCTTAGTAAGGGAGGCAGAGGAATTGCATTCAAATAGTGACTTTGTCCTTACTGGTATTGTAGCCTCAGGGAGTTCACCTCCTTTCTGTGAGCCTCACTAACAAAGACGGAGTAATAATAGCATCTATGGTCACAGCAGAATGTGAATTCTCTTGCTCACCTGCTTCTAACCTGCTGTCCTAGACCTGTCACTATGTTTTATTTGCTGTATGTACTTGTAGATTGTAAGTCTCCTGATGGCAGAAGGGTGGCACGCACCTGTAGTTCCAGCTACTTGGGAGGCTGAGGCAGAAGAATCACTTGCACCCAAGAGGCAGAGGTTGCAGTGAGCTGAGATTGTGCTCTGCACTGTAGCCTGGGCGACAGAGCAAGACTTTGTCTCAAACAAACAAAAACAACAAAAAACAGAAGTGCAGCCAGGGCCAGTGGCTCAAGCCTGTAATCCCAACGCTTTGGGAATCTGAGGCGGGTGGATCACCCGAGGTCAACGTGCTAGACCAGCCTGGCCAACACAGTGAAACCCCATCTTTTCTAAAAATTAGCCAGTTATGGTGGTAGGCACCTGTAATCTCAGCTACTAGGGAGGCTGAGACAGGAGAATCACTTGAACTTGGGAGTCAGAGGTTGCAGTGAGCTGAGATTGTGCCATTGCACTCCAGCCTGGGTGAGAGAGTGAGACTCTGTCTCAAAAAAGAAAAAACAAAAACCAACAGCAACAACAATAAAAAAACCCAGAAGCACACACACAATTGTATTTCTCTGCGACTACTGCTCCAAAGCAGTGTCAATCACTCACATTAATGATAACTTTTAAGCAAAGCAAATTCTATTTCACAGAGAAAACTGGAAGTTGGATATTTGTAACTGTGACTGTCATTTAACATTTAGCAGACCAGCAAAGCTCATAAACGCACGTGACACAACTCTCTGCAGCCATATGCATCCCTTATGGTATAACTTCTCCAAGTGGCAAAAAGAAACATGTGCATTAACACACCCAAAGATGTAAGCTCTTGGTAGCATGTTGAAAAAGAGGCAAGGACTTGTAAGTCAGTGACTCATGCCTGTTATCCCAGCACTTTGGGAGGCTGAGGCAGGTGGATCACTTAAGGTCAGGAGTTGGAGACCAGCCTGGGTAACATGGCAAAAATCTGTCTCTGCTTAAAAAATATAAAAATTAGCCAGGCATGGTGGTACACGCCTGTAATCCCAGCTACTCAGGAGGCTGAGGCACGAGAATCACCTGAACCCAAGAATCGGAGGTTGGAGTGAGCCAAGATTGTGCCACTGCACTCCAGCCTGGGCAACAGAGCAAGACTCTGTCTCAAAAATAAAAATAGTCCAGGCACAGTGGCTCATGCCTACAGTCCAAGCCCTTTGGGAAGCCAAGGCCAGTGGATTACCTGAGATCAGGAGTCAAGACAAGTCTGGTCAATACGGAAACTCCATCTCTACCAAAAATTACAGAAATTAGCCAGGCATGGTGGCAGGCACCTATAATCCCAGCTACTTGAGAGGCTGGGGCAGGAGAATCTCTTGAACCCAGGAGGCGGAGGTTGCAGTGAGCCGGGATTGTGCCATTGCACTCCAGCCTGGGCAACCAAGAGTGAAACTCCGTCTCAAAAAAATAAAAAATAAATAAAAATAAGGCCAGGTACAGTGGCTCACACCTGTAATCCCAGCTCTTAAGGAGGTAGAGGTGGAAGGATAGCTTGAACCCAGGAGTTAGAGACCGCCTGGGCATCATAGCAAGACTCCAATCTCCAAGGAAAGGAACAAAAAGTGTAAAAAAAATTAAATAAAAATAAGGAAGCAAAAGTATATACACTTAAATTATGCTTCATAATGCATGTTTTAGTCTTTCATTTTTCCTAGAAATTATTTATGTACCCAGCAAATATCCGTCAATTAAATGAATACAAGGTTTCCAGTTACCTAAAGACCTTTGAAATTATTCTAAAGTCTATATACCATGAAAGTTAATTTTGTTTTTGAGACAGTTTCACTCTATCACCCAGGCTGGAATGCAGTGGTGCAATCTTGGTTCACTGCAACCTCCACCTCCCAGGCTCAAGCAATTCTCTCTCAGGCTCCCCAGTAGCTGGGACTGCAGGCCCACATCACCATGCCCAGCTGATTTTTGTATTTTTAGTAAAAATGGGGTTTCACTATATCAATCAAGTTAGTCTTGAACTCCTGTCCTCAGGTGATCCACCCACCTCGGCCTCCCACAGTGTTGGGATTACTGGTGTGAGTCACCTCGACCAGCCAAAAGGTAACTTTTGACATAAAATTCAATGTTGTTAAACACAGATTGACATTAACATATGTAAACATTATGTAAAAGCAATGCTAGCTTATTTTATCCATAAATATGTATAAGTTTAGGAGAAAACATATACAAGCAGAATAAAAATGTATTCTTGCATTATATGACAATATGTGTGTGCATTTCCAGAGTCCTTTTATTCATACACTGCGTGCATTTCCGGAGTTCTTTTATTCATACACTGCATAAGAAGATATATTTGTGTATGTTAGCATACTTACACACATTTGTCTCTGCTTACATTTTAGAGATCTTTCCTATCAGTATATAAACTTCCTCATTCTTTTGTACAGATGCATGAATCCTGTTACATGATATGACAAACAATTTTGCAATGAAAAACCTTGTCCATACATTTTTTGCATGCGTCAGAATATATCTGTGTTCCTGAGTCAAAGGGCTTGTGCATTTGTGATTCTGATTGAGAATGCCAAATTGCCTGATGGAAGTGACTGTTATATACAGTCTCATCCTGGGTGTATAGAAGTGCCTTTTTCTTCACACAGTTCCAACAAGCATGTCATAATCCCCCCACCTTTTTTTGGGATGGAGCTTCACTCTTGTCACCCAGGCTGGAGTGCGATGGCACGATCTTGGCTCACTGCAACTTCCTGCCTCAGCATCCAAGTAGCTAACATTACAGGGGCCTGCCACCATGCCTGGCTAATTGTTGTAGTTTTAGTCAAGACGGGGTTTTGCCATGTTGGCCAGGCTGGTCTAGAACTCCTGCCCTCAGGTGATCCACCCCCTCAGCCTCCCAAAGTGCTGAGATTATAGGCATGAGCCACCGCACCGGGCCCATAAAATTTTTTATTGTTTTTTAAGACGGAGTTTTGCTTTCATTGTCCAGACTGGAGTCCAATGGCGCAATCTTGACTCACAACCTCTGCCTCTCAAGTTCAAGCAATTCTTCTGCCTCAGTGTCCCGAATAGCTGAGATTAGAGGCATCCGCCACCACGTCCGGTTAATTTTGTGTTTTTAGTAGAGATGGGGTTTCTCCAAATTAGTCAGGCTGGTCTCGAACTCCTGAACTTCTGCCTGCCTCGGCTTCCCAAAGTGCTGAGATTACAGGCGTGAGCCACAACGCCTAGCCATGAAACTCTTAAATATGTTCCTCAACATGATAGGTGGAAAATCGTTCTCTTAGAACAGTTTTTTTGTTGTTCGTTTGTTAGGCTTTTTTTTTTTTTCCTCACTCTGTCTCCCAGGCTGAAATGCATGGTGTTATCTCAGCTCACTGCAATCTCTGCCTCCTGGGTTCAGGCAAGTCTCGTGTCTCAGCCTCCTGAGTAGCTGAGATTACAGGCACCCTGTACCATACCCAGCTAATTTTTGTATTTTTAGTAGTGACAGGGTTTTGCCATGTTGTCCAAGCTGGTCTCAAACTCCTGACCTCAGGTGATCCAACCGCCTCGACCTCTCATAGTGCTGAGGTTATAGGCATCTCTCTTATTGCATAAGGTTTCACATCTTTTAAAATATCCAGAACAGACTGAGAGCAGTGGCTCACATCTGTAATCCTAGCACTTTAAGAAGCCAAGGCAGATGGATCACTTGAGGTCAGGAGTTCGAGACCAGCCCGGCCAACATGGTGAAACCACATCTCTAACTAAAAATACAACAATTAGCTGGTGTCTTGGCACACGCCTGTAGTTCCAGCTACTGGGGAGGTTGAGGCAGTAGATTCGCTTGAACCCAGGAGGCTGAGGTTGCAGTGAGCGGAGATTGTGCCACTGCACTCCAGCCTAGGCAGCAGAGCAAGTCTCTGTTTCAAAAAACTGAAGTAAAATAAAATAAAATAAAATGTCCAAAGCAATAGGCTTCGTATGGTCAGCTAAAAAATATTTTTTAATTAAAAAAATAAAATAAAATTTCCAGAGCTGTTTGCATTTCCTTTTCTGTGACCTGTATGTTTAGATCCTTTACTCCTTTTTATTCTTTTCATGTTGGGAGGCTTCTTCCTATTGAGTAGTGGAAGCTCTTTATGCATCAAGAAAGGTCACCTCTGCCTGTGATATGAGTTGCACATATTTCTTCCAGTTTTATGATTGTTTTCTCAGTTTGCTCACAACAGTTTTATTTTTTTTTTAATTTTTATTGCATTTTAGGTTTTGGGGTACATGTGCAGAACATGCAAGATAGTTGCATAGGTACACACGTGGCAGTGTGTTTTGCTGCCTTCTGCCCCTTCACCCATATTTGGCATTTCTCCCCATGCCATCCCTCCCCGTTGTCCCTCCCCTATTTCCCCCAAAAACTTAGTGTGTGGTGCTCCCTTCCCTGTGTCCATGTGTTCTCATTGTTCATCACCCACCTATGAGTGAGAATATACGGTGTTTCATTTTCTGTTCTTGTGTCAATTTGCTGAGAATGATGTTCTCCAGATTCATCCATGTCCCTACAAAGGACACAGACTCATCATTTTCGATTGCTGCATAATATTCCATGGTGTATATGTGCCACATTTTCCCAGTCCAGTCTATCATCGATGGGCATTTGGGTTGATTCCAGGTCTTTGCTATTGTA
>JAPYYA010006197.1:0-10023 GCA_028533165.1 Leontopithecus rosalia
CCCAATCAAAAGATACAGCCAAAACCTAATGGTATGCTACATCCAGACCCATTTCACATTCCAAGATATACAAAGACTTAAAACAAAGGGTTGGAGAAAAATCTACCAACCAAATGGAGAGCAAAAATAAATAAATAAATAAAAAGCAGGTGTTGCAATTCTTGCATCTGATAAAATAGATTTCAAAACAACAAAGATATAGTAGTAAAAGGATCAATGCAACAATAACAGCTAACGATCCTAACACCCAGATACATAAGACCCATAAAGAGATTTAGACTCAATGAGACAGAAAATTAATAAGGATATCCGGGATTTGAACTCAGATCTGGAACAAGTAAACTCAATAAATATTTATAGAGCTCTCCATTTTACATACACAAAATATACATTCTCCACCTTAAATACACAAAATATTGATCAGCCATTATTAATACCCATTTTTAGAATAAACCTACATTCTCGTTCTCTCTCTCTTTTTCTTCCTCTTTCTTCCTCTCCTTCACTCCTTTTTTTCTTTTTTTAAAAAAAAAAAAGAAAATCGTGTAACCTGCACTCTTGAGCGCTGCTTGTTGGAGCCCTCTCCCACTATGTGTGGCTTGTTTTTGTTTCAATAAATCTGTGCTTTTGTTGTTTCATTCTTTTTTTTTTTTTTGAGACATAGTTTCGCCCTTGCACTCCCAGGCTGGAGTAATGGTGAGATCTCGGCTCACTGCAACCTCTGCTCCTGGGTTCAAGAGATTCTCCTGCCTCGGCCTCCCGGGTGGCTGGGATTACAGGCATGCACCACCATGCTCGGCCAATTTTGTATTTTTAGTAGAGACGGGATTTCTCCATGTTGGTCAGGCTGCTCTGAACTCCTGACCTCAGATGATCAGCCCATCTTGGCCTCCCAAAGTGCTAGGGTTGCAGGCAGGAGCTGCCACAGTGGGCCTGCTTCAATCTTTCATTGCTCTGTGCATTTTGTGTAAATCTTTGTTCAAAATGCCAAGAACTTAGACAACTTGTAGTCAAGACCCTCCACCTATAGTAACACAGGGGCTTTTCTATTTACAGACTTTAATTCTATATTTCTCATCCTGAGAATCTTTCAATATTAGGTTCTAATTTTCTGGATTTAGCCAATGACCTCAGATCAAGACCATCTCTAATTCAGGCCTACCTCTCTGAATGAATGTTCCCTTTGTTTTTTGATGTGGTTTTTTGCTGCCTTAATATTTATTTTAATTCTTTCATCAAAACACATCTCATCCATATTTTTTAGTTTCTTTCAGTAGGAAGATTGTTCCAAATAACCTGCCAACCAATCTGGAAATTAGAAGTCTGTTTGAATTTTAGACTCTAGATTATAAAATTCTCATACTAGAGCAGTGCTTCACAAAATGTAATGTGCATAAACAAAAAAAAAGGGCACTTATCTTTTTTTGGAGGGGGATAAGGCCAATAACCAAATACAGGTGGCCTGTAATTCTCCTATAGGAAATGGCCTCTGAGAGAGGCTTTGTCTTCAGAAGTGAAACCTTCAGACCACAGTAGCTCTGTTAGAAGGAAACTAAGGTAGGTTTAACCACCCTGATCATACTCACCTCTCTTTCTCTAATCTCCTGTCAATACACATTTGAAAGTCAGAGGTTCAGAGAGCCTGATGCAGGTCACATGGCCACAGAGCAAGGTGAAGAAGGGTAGATAGTATAAATAAAGAACCTAATAAAAGATTATATCTGTGTGTGTGTATGTGTGTGTATATATATATACATGTATATATACAAACACACCCATATACACATATATCCCAGTTTGTAAACGAGTTGAGTCATTCATCAACCTACCCACTCATCCCTTCAAAGGATCTTTTTTAAATGTGATTGGCTATATATTAGGTCCTGGAGATTAAAAAAAATCAATACAGCATTACAATAATAATTACGTTGAATTACTCCTACAGAAACTTTTCCAAATGTGTGGAATTTTAGGAAACCAAGTTACAGAAGCAGTAAAACTTTTATTGTCATTTGCTTTAAGGCTTATAGATAAGTACATTGCCAAAAAAGAAGTGGAAGCAAGGCTTGATAGATGTGAAGTGTTTCATATATCTGGAGTACAAAATCTGTGAAAAAGATAAAGAGCAAGAAAAGATGTTGGTAAAATAACAGCTAGCTAGCTAGCTAAATACATAAGTGGACAGATAGACAGAAAACAGAAAATCACCATGGAGACCAAGAAAGAAATAATTACAATAATCACTCAATCATGTCCTAACTGTGGAACACTCAAAAAAGCAAGACTGAAAACTGACCTTTGAGTTTTGATTGTGAGAAGAGTATTATTGATCTTCACAAGATTTGCAGTGAAGAATTATAAAATGTTGAGATTTTATTCAAACCTGAGGAAATCTAAATACTTATTATATAAAGTTTCTCAAAAAGACAAATGATGAAAAGAAGAATTACCTTGAAGTGAAGTATAATGCTGAGTTAAAAGAACAAACTGTTTTCCTCTGCTCTCATACTGCAACAATCAACACAGAACACTTCTGAGACCAAATATGTGGGAATTTCTCCCCACCAGCAACCAAGCAATTGATTCTGCAGTGGACACCAGCTGGGTGTTCTCCAGTTCAACACTATCTACCAGGAGATAACATTCGACCCCACAGGTTGAGGACTCAGTCCATTTCTGATGCCAATTATCAGTCTTGGGTTATTTTGTGTTTCTGACCAACCAGCTATAAGTCAGAGTTCTCACAACCTCTTCCTTGGATTTGATTAATTTGCTAGAATCACTCACTGAGTTCAGGGAAACACTTATGTTCACCAGTTTATTGTAAAGGATATTATAAGGCTACACATGATAAGTTGCAGAGAGAAAAATATGGGAGAAGAGTCACGGGACTTCCATACCCACTTTGGGTACATCATTCTCCAGGAACCTTGATGTGTTCAGTTATCTGGAAGCTCCTTGTAACATTCTCTTGGGCCTTTTATGGAACCTTCATTGCACAAACCTAATCAAAGCGTGGGTAGATAACAGGGTAGAAATGTGATTGCACAAAAAGGGTATGATCCAATACAGATAAACAGAGTGGGGAAACCCAGCCAGTTCTATCTGTTCAGATTCTTTTTTGGCCTCTCTGTGCAACATCTTTTCCTCCTGGGTATGGGGAAGAACCCCTTCTGAAATGGGGATTTCATGACTTATAATCAGACAGGGTAGATCAGAGAATTTCTTTATGGCCAGCTCCAAAACAGAAAGGCAGGGGGAAATTAGAGAATATTTGTAATTTACGTGGTCTGACTTAAAGCAAAAAAGGAGCAGGCGAAAGGAGAGCAGACGAAGGTCAAAGAGAAAGAAATTCTGTTTCTGAAGCCTGATTCTGAGGTCTAGAGCATTCCAATGTTATAACAAAAGATGGTCTTTCACTTTTATCTCTCTGAAGTTTTTCCAAAGCTGCTTCAGGAAAAAAGGACAAAAGGCCAAATATTTTAACAAAAGACACTCTTATTGTTTTAGTTACTTAGAAAATAACAAAGGTTACAGGAGTTATAAGCCAGAAACTGTGATAAAAACCAATATGTATATATAATAATATCACAGATATTTTTCTCATTTTTTCCTTTTCTTTTTTTACTGGTAGAGGAGAAGATTTTATTGATGGAGTCCATTTTTACTGACTTCCAAACCCTGCCTTTCTCCTCAGAGGAAATAAAAAAGATTAAACCACTGTTCTATAAAGAGCAAATTAAATGTTCTAACCTGATATTATCAATAATTCTTAAATATGTGTTCATTTCCCAAAAACTCAATATAAGTTTAGTATTTTTAGTCTATTATATTGTTACAGCCCATAACACACCACCCCAAACTGTAACTGGAGACCAGAATATTTCAACCTAATATATACATTTTTGGCATATTTTAAGCTCATTATTCACATTATTTTTAGAACCTGCAGATACGGAGGTATCTCTGAAAAACTGTCCTTTTTGAATATATATATATAATTTTTTACTCAACCAGTGAACCCAACCTGCATTTGTAAAAGTGTCTATCAGGAACATAGTGGGCTGCTCCCAGGCAACTTTTATCACCTGAGAGACTTTTTATCTGCATAACAAGGCAATCCTTATTCACCATAGATTTTCTTTTCTAACTCTCAAGTAACTCGTCTTTACCACCTCACAGAAGGCCCATGCCTCTATTGCTTTTCGTAGCTCAGATTATTATAAATGTTAATCATCTGTGGCCCTTCTTTATGTTACATATTTTTCTGGGACTCAGATGTATATGTACATAATTAAATATAGTTTTTCTCCTGTTAATCTGTTCATGTCAATTTAATGTATAGGCAAGCCTAAAAACCTAAAAGCATGAAGGATGCCACTTCTCCTTTCTCTGTAATAGTCAACAGAATATTTTTTACTCTTTCGTTTTGTTTGTCGTAAGACTTCAATAAAATTGTCAGCTCCAATCTATTCATTCATGTGTCAGTGGCATTTCTAGAAAATATTTGCAAATTGTTAATTATGAAATTTGATAAGTACTATGAGAAGACATTTTATAACTTATAAATAGGCAGAGATATAGATGTCTTTTTTGAAGGAACATTTATCCTAAAGTGATAAAGAGCTGAACCTTACAGACTTGACTGTATAACAATAACATAAATTACAGACAGGAGAAGCAATTGTGAATAAACCTTGCTGTTCATTATATTACATATTATGTATACATATTTAGTATCCCATTCTCTTTTCTATCAGTCTCTTCTCTGTTACTCTCTTAATACTCCAACCAGTCATCACAGAACTGGGATGTGGACAAGTGTCAGTTCTTACTACTCCCTAATTAGTAAAAGAATCCTAATTTAACAATACCTACTCTAGTGGGTATCTAGCGGGTAGTATATCTCTCCAATTCTCATTAGTGATAAAGAATTTTGTCTACTTCAGTTAGAAAACTGAAGATGTGGGTATCAAATGCATGGACCTATTTGACCACTGCATTCATTCTCAAAGTCGATATATATGTATAGAAAGTCTCATAGGTATATATGGAGAGAATATACACACACATATTTTTTGATATACTTAATGTTTTGTTGTAATAGTTCACAAAACATACAATGTAACCATTGAAAGTGTACAATGAAAAATTCTCAGAGTTATATAACCATTATCATAATTTTAGAGAATTTTTGTCACCTTAAAATGAAAGCCTATAGCCTTTGTCTATCACTCCAGTATTTCTGAGTCAGACCATCACTAAGCTACTTTCTCTATAACTTTGCCTATTTAGAATTTTCATAGAGATGAAATCATATTATTTGTGATCTTTTGTGATTGGCATCTCTGTATAATGTTTTCAAGGTTTATCATATTGGAACATATATGAATATTTCACTTTTTCATAGCTTAACATTATTCCATTGTATTAATATATTTTATTTATCCATTAATTAGTTGCTTGATATTTGTTTCCACTTTTTTATTATTCTGAATAATCCTTCTTTAAACATTCATGTACAAGTTTTTACATGCATATATGTTTTCACTTGGGGTATGAGATATAGCTAAAAGTGGAATTGTTGGGTCCAATGATAGTTCTATGTTTAATATTTTGAAGAACTGTTTAACTGTTTTTCCAAAGTGGCTGTACTACTTTTATATTTCCACCGGTATGTTATGAGAGTTCCAATTTCTTCATGTCTTTGTTTACATTTTTTATTATCTATCATTGTGATTATAGACAACCTCAGGGGTGTGAAATGTTATTTTCTTGTAGTTTCAAATTGCATTCATCTCATGACTAATGAGTTTGAACATATTTTCACGTGCTCACTGGCCAGTGGTATATCATCTTTGGGAAAGTTTGTTAATAGCGGTAATAGTGTACATTTTGATGACTCCCAATTTATTTGATATTTTGTTGTTGATGCTCATGATTTCAGTGTCAAATCTAAAAAAAAAAATTGCAAAATCCAAGATCCTAAAATTTACTTCCAGGTTTTCTTCTAAGAGTTTCATACTTTTTGCTCTTACATTTTGGTCTGTGATTCATTTTAAGTTAATTTTGTACATGGTGTGAGATAAGGATCCAAGTCCATTAATTTGCATCTATATGTCCAATAGTCCATTTATTGGACATAAATGTCCAAAGCCATTTATTGAAGAGACCATCTTTTCTCCATGAAATGGTCTACTCACCCCTGTAAAAAAAATCATTGGCCATGGATGTATTTGTATATTTCTAGACTATTCATTTTATTCTATTGATCTATATGTCTGTCCTACTGCCAGTACCTCACTATTTTGGAAGTATGTTAGGAAGTATGAGTACTCCAACTTTGTTCTTTTCTAGATTGTTTCAGCTATACTGAGTCCCCTAAAATTCTATATAAATTTAGGATCTTCTTGCCAATTTCTACAAAAAAATCAGCTAGGATTCTGATAGGGACTCTATAAAACTTATAGATCATTTTGGGGAGTACCACTATCTTAACAATATCAGGTCTTCTGATTCTTGATCATGGAGAGTTTTCTATTTATTTAGAACATCTTTAACACCTTTCAACAATGTTCATAGTTTTCAGAGCACATTATGATATTTTCACTTATATTACTAAATTAATTCCTAAGAATTTTACCGTTTGATGCTATTGCATATGTAATTATTTTCTTAATTTTTTTCTGGATTTTCAATCTAGTTTACATAATACAGTTGATTTTTTAATCTTGTTTTCTGCAACTCTGCTGAACTCAGTTATTACTTTTAAAAGCTAAAAACCCACAAAGTGGATTCTTAAGGATTTTCTATACACAAGATTATGGCATTTGTGAATAGAATAAGTTGTATTCTTCATTTTTAATATAGATGCTTCTTTTTTTCTTGTCTTACTTCCCTTGTTAAACCTTCCCATCCTAAGTCAAAGAGAAATAGTGAGAGTGGACCTACTATTTTTATTCCTGATCTTAGAGGCAAAGCTTACTGGTTTTTCACTAATAAGTATATTGCTAGGTGGAGGTTTTTTGTAGATGCTGTTTTCCAGTTGAGAAATTTATCTTCTATTCTTAGTTTGTTGAGTGTTTTTATTATGAAGCAGTATTGGGTTTTGCCAAATGCTTTCTCTGCATAAATTGAGGCAATCATCTGTCTTTTTTATCTTCATTCTGTTAATGTGGTATTGATTGATTTTTACATGCTGAAATATTTTTTGCTTTCCTGGATAAATGTCACTTGATCATAGTGAGTAATTCTTTTTCTATGGTACTGGATTCAGTTTGCTAATATATTTTTAAGGTTTTTTTTAAAATTTATATTCATAAGAGATGTTGGTCTGTTGTTTCCTTTTCTTTCCATATTTTTGTTTGGCTTTGGTATTAGGATTAATGCTGACAATGTGGAATATCTTTGGAAGCATTTCATCTTCTATTTTTTTTAGAAGTTTGTGAGGAATTTGTGTATGTCTTTACATATATTTGAGACAGGTTTCATTATGTCACCTAGGCTGGAGTAAGGTGGCACAATCATGGCTCACTGCATCTTTGACTTCCCAGTCTCAGGTGTTCCTCCCTCCTAAGTAGCTGGTACTACAGGCATGTACCACTATACCTAGCTAACTTTTTGGAGAGACAGGGTCTCCCTCTGTTGCCCAGGCTGGTCTCAAACTCCAAAGCTCAGTAGCTCTTCCAGCCTCATCCTTTCAGAGTGCTGAGATTATAGGAGTGAGCCACCATGCCTGGCCTATTAATTCTTTAAGTGTTTGATAGAATAAACCAATGAGCCATCTACGCTGTTTTATTTGTGAAGGTAGTTATTGTTTACTAATAATTTAACTTTCTTACCTGCTAAGGTCTGTTCAGTTGTCTATTTCTTCTTGCATCAGTTTTGGTAGTTTATGTCTTTCTAGAAATTTATCCATTTCATCTAAGTTATTTATTTCATTGCCATGCAGTTACTCATAATATACATATATTTATTAATGTATACTTAAGATGTATAATTATAAATACAAATAATGTATACATTTGTATTAGATAGTGCTATTTCCTTTCCATTTCTAATAACTTTAATATTCTCTCTCACTTTGTGTGTGAGTCAACGTAGCTTAACATTTGCTTATTTTGTTAGTTTTTTTCAGGGAACTAATTATTGACTTTATTGATTTTCCTGTTACTTTTCTATTCTCTATTCCATTAATTTTCAACCTAATATGTATTGTTTTGTTTTCTTTTTGATTTGGATTTAGTTTTCTCTTATTTTTTCAGTCTCTCAAGGTGGAATTTAGGCTAATTAGGAATCTTCCTTCCTTTTTATGTAGATATTTACAACTACAAATTTTCCTTCAAGCACTGCTTTATCTCTGTCTAACAATTTTTTGTGTGCTGTGACTTCAAATTTATTTTTCTCTAAGTATTTCCTAATTTCCCTTGTGATTTCTTACTTGGCCTCTTAGTTATTTAAGAGGACATTATCTAGTATTCATATATATATGGGATCACCAAATTTCTGTTATTGATTTCTATTTGCAATACATTGTGACCAGACAACATACATTGTGTTATTTAAATTTTTTAACATTTATTTTGACTTGTTTAATGGCTTATATACCGTCTCTCTTGGAGAAAGTTTCTGGTACACTTGAGAAAACTGTATTCTGCCATTGTTTTGTGCAGTATTCTATAAATGTTTGTTGGTTTAGAGTATTGTTGATGTCTTCTGCTTCTTTGATAATCTTCTGCTTAGTCGTTCTAGCCATTTGAAAGTGTTCAAGTCTCTATTTTTTTAATTGTCATTTATTTCTTCTTGTCAGTTTTAATTTTTATTTTTTTAGAGAGAGAGCCCTGTTCTGTAGGTGTCTGATTGTTATATGCAACTTATAGATTACATTTTTATCCCTATGTAATATGTCTCTTTTTCTTAGAAACATTTACTTGATTTAGAGACCAAATTTTGTACAGCCATTCCACATTTCTTATAATTGATGTTTTTATCATCTCTCTGTGAATCCAAAGTTTGTCTCCTATAATAAGTATATAGTTGGATCTTAGATCTTTTAAATCTCTCTGACCATCTATGTCATTTGGAGTTTTTAGCCTATTCACACTTAATGTTATTATGACACAGTTGGATTTATATCTGTGAATTTCTTTTGTTTTTCTATATGTCTTTTTTATTCCTTTATTTACTCATTTTAATTACATTAAGCGAATATTTTCTAATTAAACATATTAATTATCTCAATTTGTTTACTATGTTTTTTTAGCTGTTTTCTTAGTAGTTGTCCTAGAGCTTGCCATATATATCATAACTTTGATACTTCACATTGAGACTAACCTAATTCCATGGAGGTCTGGAAACAATATACTAATATAACTCTATTCCCTTTTCCCCACTTTTGTGTTATTATTACTTTATATGATTATATGTCTTTTAAATAAATGGGAGAAGAGAGGAAAGCAAGTATATAATTATATAGATGATAATATTAAATTTCTTATATTCTATTTCTGGTTTTCTTTGTTTATTTCTGTGGATACCTGTTACCACCTGGTGTCATTTCCTACTTCAAAATAGTTTACATCCCACACAATGTATTTGTATTTGTATCAATTAGTTCTTTCACTGCTATAAATACTTGAGACTGGGTAATTTATAGAGAAAAATGTTTAATTGGCTTATGATTCCACAAGCTGTACAGGAAGCATATTTCTGGCATCTGCTTCTGGGGAAACCTCAGGAAGCTTTCAATCATGGCAGAGGGCAAAGGGGAAACAGGCACGTCTGACACAGCTGGAGCAGGAGGGAGAGAAATGGGGGCAAGTGCCACACATTTCTAAACAACTAGATCTAGTGAGAATTCTATTAAAAGATAGTGTTAGGAGGATGGCAGCTAAATCATTAGAAACCACCCCCATGATTCAGTCACCTCCCACCATGCCCCACCTCCAATACTGAGGATTACAATTCAACATAAGCTTTGAGCAGGGACACAGATCTGGACCAATACAGTTTTATTTTTATATA
>JAPYYA010006198.1:0-10023 GCA_028533165.1 Leontopithecus rosalia
GTCTCAAAAAAAAAAAAAGACTGCAATATATTTACTTTTTTTTGAGACGGAGTTTCACTCTTGTTGCCCAGGCTGGAGTGCAATGGTGTGACCTCTGCCCACCGCAACCTCCGCCTCCCGGGTTTAGGCAATTCTCCTGCCTCAGTAGCCCGAGTAGCTGTGATGACAGGCACGCGCCACCATGCCCAGCTAATTTTTTGTATTTTTAGTAGAGACGGGGTTTCACCATGTTGACCATGATGGTCTCGATCTCTTGACCTCATAATCCACCCGCCTCGGCCTCCCAAAGTGCTGGGATTACAGGCTTGGGCCACGGCACCCGGCTGCAGTCATTTTAACACTGCACCCAGCTGATGGCCAAGGGCAAGGGTCTACTCTCTCCATCCCGATTCCAGCAGGGGGCGTAATGGACATAAGGTAAAGAATTCTGGAGAAACTTCCCTGCATCCCACCCGACCCCGCCCAGCCTCCCGTCAACCAGTGCGCAAGTGCTAGGAGGCGGTGCCCAGCGCTCCGCCGCCCCGCCCTCCGCAGAGGCGAAGACGTTACTGAGCAGCGACGCGCACTTTTTAGGACGCGTTTGTGACCCGCCTTCCGGAAGGGATCCCCAGCGGCTAACTATGGCGACCGCCACGGAGCAGTGGTGCTGGTGGAGATGGTATAGGCGCTCTACGAGGTGGGCTCCGCGCTATGAGTGGCCCGCGACTGCACCTGGGCCAGGGGAGATTGGGACGGCGCGTGTGGATTTATGGCCTGAGACGTCAGCGGGACTGGTTCAGTCACGCCAAGACTCAGAGTCTCTTGCTGGAAGGACTGCCGGGATCTTCCAGTCCCAGCGGTTCAGTATAGGGAGGAACGGGCCCGGGCTGAGACCGAGGGTCTGCGTTTGAGTTCTTATGCTCCGGGTCCCCTCGAGGCTCGGGAAAGGAACACATGTAAGAAGATGCAAGAGACAGGTCTGCAAAAACCAGAGTTTAGACGTTCGATAAAACGGAGTGGTGAAAATGAGTGGAAAACCTTCCTCTGGGAAGGTCCTAAGGAAGTCACTTCCTTGGAACTGTGGAACAGTTAATTGGGGAAAAGAATTTTAATAAATTGAAGTTTGTCTGTTTTTGTCGGAAAGAAACCAAGTTAGGTTTTGTAAATGAGTTATTATTTCATGTACATCAGCTGTCTTATAAAGATACAGTGAGTTTAGTAGATTTTTCTTTTTATTCCATTTATTTATTTATTGAGATGGAGTTTCACTCTTGTTGCCCAAGCTGGAGTACAATGGCTTGATCTCAGCTCACCGCAACCTCTGCCTCCCGGGTTCAAGTGATTCTCCTGCCTCAGTGTCCCAGGTAGCTGGGATTACAGGCATGAGCCACCAGGCCAGGCTAATTTTGTATTTTTAGTTGAGATGTGTTTTTTTCATGTTGGTCAGACTGGTTTCAAACTCCTGACCTCAGGTGATCCGCCTGCCTTGGCCTCCCAAATTGCTAGGATTACAGGCGTGAGTCACCGCTCCCTGCCTTAGATTTTTAAAGGAAGAATAGTTAAGAGTTTTTTTTGAAAGGCTAGTTATTTCAGATACATAAGATAATATGAAACTAGAATGTCAGTCTTAGTGTTCATTCATTTATGAGATTCCCCGCACTGCCCTGCAGAGCTTTCTGAATCTTCTCTGAGCTATTCATTAGGCACTAAAGAACTTATTTTATTGTTTTAGACAGGGTTTCACTCTGTTGCCCAGGGTGGAGTGCAGTGGCGCAATCAGCTCACTACTGCCTTGACCTCCCAGGCACAAGCGATTCTCCCACTTCAGACTCCCATCCCAGTAGCTGGGACTGTGTACTACCACGCCGATATATGTATGTATGTATGTATGTATGTATATATATATATATATATATATATTTTTTTTTTGGTAGAGACGGAGGTCTCACTGTGTTGCCCAGCCTGGTCTGGAACTCCTGGCCACAAGCAGTCCTCCTGCTTCAGCCTCCCAAAAATGCTGGAATTACAGGCATAAGCCACCATGCCCAGCTGGAACTGAATTTTTAAAACTTAAATAGCCACGTGTAACTAGTGACTGTACATGTTGGTCCACACAGATTTAGACTCTAGGGATAGTGCAGTGAACAAACAGACAAAAGTCCCTGTGCTTACAGAGCTTACATTTCTTTCAAGTGAATTTCACGTTACTTTTAATGATTTAATATCACCAAAACTTAGTATCACTGTCTACTGGCAGGGGTAATGATGGTGCTTCCATTGCAAGACGTATTGGGAATTTTATCTTGAAACATGGCAGAGGGAGCAGATGTGGCTGTCTCTTACCCTCATATATTAAGTGATGTGCAGTATTAGGTTAGAGTGACCTAAAATGAACCACTAAAATTGAATGATTTTTTTTATATATGATATTTTTAAGAAACGGATTATTTTCTGTTAAATGGTGGTTGCTCCCTTTTTAAGACAGAAGTAGTGTAACTTCGTATTCCAAAATTGTCCAGCAGGAAGACTTGGGAGAAGTCCTGTATGTAACATTTCCTGGGGAAGAAAAGAAGTGGTGTTTGTGATTTTTATTAATTCACTGGTCAGATAGTTTCTCAACTTTTCTTAAGGTGATTTCTTTGTGGAGTGGGCTCTAACTGCTGGCTTGGGCAGTTGTTTACCTGCTAGAATCCAACTATTGAGAAAACTGAAAGAGTATTTGGACTTATTCACAAATGAATTATATTCAGGGGGATCAGCAAATTTTAAAACTCATCTTAAAGAGAAACTTCTTACTCCCAATTCTTATGCACATTGTATGTAGAATTTGAGTAGTCTTGTATGCTGTACCCAAAAATGAAATAAGCACTGAAATCAAATAATCTGATAGTTGATATTGTTTTAAATATTGAGATTCTGTGTTAGATTTTATTTTTTTTTTAGTTTTAATTTTTATTCCCCCCAAAATTTTAAAAGCCAAAAATATTAGGGGTTTTTCATGTGAAGGAGAAATTGCCTGCCATTAGAAATGGGGAAAGGAATGAATAGAAATTAAGGGAGCTTTGAAAGTAAGTACTAAGAATTAATAGGCTGAAAGTCGTGGGGGACAGTATATATAGGTGTGGTAAATTTTATGTGCAGATTTTAGAAGTGTATGTTTCATTTCTTAATTGTTTTTTACTCACAGGCTCCTGCTTACCATCTTATTTTGGAAGGGTTTCTAATACTCTGGATAATCAGACTTCTTTTCTCTAAGACTTACAAATTACAAGAATGATCTGATCTTATAGTCAAGGTAAGAAATTAAATCTCTGTTTCATTATTGGGTGTGGGATTATAGTTGCTATGTCTTTCCAGAAAGGATTTGTGGTGGTTCAACTATATGTGTTAAAACATTTTCTGTAATGTAAGGAAATCAAGGGGAGTGAAATATCAGGGTAGGCAAAATAGGAGGAAATCTAGAAATAAAGTCAGTACCCAAATGAAGAGCATATTATGGTCTTGGACACTTTGCTAGGACTAAACAGTCTTGCCAATAGATGGTTAGAGGGAAGCATGAGCAACTACTGGAGTCTGAATGTTCATATGAGGGTTGTGTGAGTTGCTGCAGAATAGCACAACTATTCTCGGAAGTTTGAGAGGTTTCCCCTGTGGTCTTCTTAAAGGAGAGTCAGAGTAGAAAAGAATCCTACTCACACCTACCTCAGATCGAATTTTGATGTGTTGTGTACAGTAAAGGAAAAAGAATCCTAAACATAGAAGTAAAATTTTCATAAATTGTCAAGTCATCCACAAAACTACATGGAAAAGAGCCTCTAGCTAGTGATAAGAAAAGAGGTGAGGGTGGTAAGTGCCCCAAACTCACAAGTGACTCTGTTTCTATTCTAGCCACAACTAGGCATGGTATTTCTAGCAGTGTATTCACTGCGACTTTTCCATTACAACAGACAATTTCGATATTGCTGAAGTTGATGTAAAGTGACTACCCCTGTGCTATATTTTAACTCTTTTTCTCCTGTAGGAAAAGGAAGAACTGATGGAAGAGTGGGAACCAGAACCTCTTGTTCCTCCTGTTCCAAAAGACCATCCTGCCCCTCAACTACCACATCGTTTCAGGGTAAATTGATTTTGCTACTTGAAGTACTTGTATTTGGATTCTGGTAGTAACCTGCTGTGTATAGTGCTTTGTATATGGTGTTCCTTTTTTTATCTGAAACAAAACATTTAGAAATTCCCAGGAGTAACAGCTTTAGCTCCTGATTTTAAATTTTTTCTAGGAATTATATAGCAATTGTTTTAAGTCTCCAATTTAAGCATTAATGTTTGCCTTTTTAAAAAAAAAATATAAATATAAATATATATATTTTCAAACTAATGCACATGTGTTAATATTTCAAATGGTCAAACACTTGAAAAGCAACAGACTCCTTTTTACTCACCTGGTGGTTTTCTGATTTTAAATCTGTTGCAGGTTGCCTTCATAATTCTAGATACTATAGTATGCTTAACTCCTGTTTTCTGATTCATCAACTATAAACAATACCTGTTGACCCATGTGGTATAAACTTTGGAGCTTCCACTCGCACCTCTTCCCTCCTTGCTTCCAGTGTCTCATCTATTTATTTTTTGTACTCTTGGCTATCTTTGCTGTATTGTATATATTTTCATTAATTAAGAAATATTTTAAGAATACAGAAAGTTGATATTAGCCACCTATATACTCACACCCAGAATTAATAGGCATTAACATTTTGCTATCTTTACTTCAAATTTATTTTTACAGATAGATACAATGTTACAAATACATCTTAAGGAATCCCTTCTCATCCATCACTTACTCTTGCTTCTCTCTTTTTTTTTTGAGACGGAGTTTCTTTCTTGTTACCCAGGTTGGAGTGCAATGGCACAATCTCGGCTCACCGCAACCTCCGCCTCCTGGGTTCAGGCAATTCTGCTTTAGCCTCCTGAGTAGCTGGGATTACAGGCACGCACCACCATGCCCAGCTAAGTTTTTGTATTTTGAGTAGAGACGGGGTTTCACCATGTTGACCAGGATGGTCTCGATCTCTTGACTTCGTGATCCACCCAGCTCAGCCTCCCAAAGTGCTGGGATTACAGGGTTGAGCCACCGCGCCTGGCTACTCTTGCTTCTCATACACATGACTACTGTCTTGAAGTTGGTGATTGTCTTTCCTTTGCTTATGTTTATAATTTTACCATATATGTCTGTTGCCATGAAAATATTGTTTTTTTTATTTTAAAATGTGATGCAAGATATTTTCCTGAGTTTATAATTCTGATCTTATCAAAGAGGAGCTTTTATTCTTCACTGCAGTAGGTCTCTGTAGTCTTATAAAAGTTTTACCTATTCTGAAATCAAACTTAACAATCTCCTTTAGTTTGGTCTGTTGAGGTCTTAGGGACTCCTTTCCTACCCTAAAGGTCTGATTTGATTGTTTTCTGTATGATGGTGAGTTGTCCCAGCATTATTAGTTGAATAATCCAGTGTTTACCTACTGCTTGGAAATCTCCCTTCTTTGGTATGCCAAATTCCCTTCTAAAGGATCTGTTTCTGGCTTTTATTTTTATTCTTGGGATATATTTGTATCTCCATGTACCAGAGACTCATTCATATTAATATCACAGCTTTATAATAAACATTGATTAGAGTGTCTTTCTACTTCTATGTTCTTCAAAATTGTCTAGGCTGTTCTTGACCCACTTTGCTGTGGGTTTATATTTAGGTGATCATATTTGACCAAAAAAATGTGTTTGGATTTTTGATTAGAAGTGTGTTGAATTTATGGATTAATTTAGGAGGCTTGGTGTCTTGCTGATGCTTAGTCTCAGTACCTGTTTACTTGGTATATATTGCTTGTATACTTGGGTCTTTCATTTTCTACCGTAAAGTTGTTGTCATAAAGAGTTACCTTTTTGTTTCTACTTTTTATTTGGAAATATTTATAGATTGACATACAGCTGTAAGAAGTAATTCAGTGAGATTCCTTATGTCCTTTATCTCCTTTCCCCCAATGATAATGTCCTGCATAACTATAGTGCACATCACAGTTGGGAAATTGACATTGCATATCTTTTAATAGATTTATATCTAGGTACCAGAGAGGTTTTGTTTCTATTGTGAAATGCATCTTTTTTTTCTTGTTCCTTGTCTTAATGCACTGGTCAGGCTACTTTCCCTTCAGTGCGGAATAGGAGTGATGATGGTCTTCTTTTCCTGTACCGGCTGGTTTTTAAGAGATAACATTGAATTACAGATATTCTTTTGTTTTTCTTAGTATACTAAGGGAAGATTTTTGATAGTTTCTTAAATCAGAGTATTACATCCAATATGTTTCTGCATCTCTTTCTATAATCATCACTTTTCTAATCAGTTGCTGTATTACATTTTACAGATAGGTTCTTTTTTGAGACAGTCTTACTCCATTGCTCAGGCAATCTTGGCTGACTGCAACCTCCACCTCCCAGGTTCAAGTGATTCTCCTGCCTCAGCCTCCCAAGTAGCTGGGATTATAGGTGTGTACCACCACACCTGGCTAATTTTGTAATTTTCTTTCTTTTTTTTTTTTTTTGAGACAGAGTTTCGCTCTTGTTACCCAGGCTGGAGTGCAATGGCGCGATCTCAGCTCACCGCAACCTCCGCGTCCTGGGTTCAGGCAATTCTCCCACCTCAGCCTCCTGAGTAGCTGGGATTATAGGCACACGCCATCGTGCCCAGCTAATTTTTTATATTTTTAGTAGAGACAGGGTTTCACCATGTTGACCAGGATGGTCTCGATCTCTTGACCTCGTGATCCACCCGCCTCGGCTTCCCAAAGTGCTGGGATTACAGGCTTGAGCCACAGCACCCGGCACATATTTAAATTTAAAATTTTTGTGAGAAAAACCACAATCTACTATGCCGCCAATTCTCACCCCAGATTTTCACTCTTTAGACATAACAGCTTTCTATTTCTTTAGCTTTTTGTCTGGTATTTACCTGTCTTTTTTTTTTTTTTAAGAGATTTGCTTACGTTGTTCTTTATTTTCTTCTTGATTTTTTCCCCCCAGTTTTTGTTACAGTCATGTATTACTTAATGACAGGGATACATTTTGAGAAATGTGTTAGGTAATTCTATTGTCATACAAGCATTGTAGAGTGGACTTACATAGACCTAGATGGTAGAACCTGGTACACACCTAGGCTATATTGTATAGCGTAATGCTCCTAGGTTACACACTGTACAGCATATTACTCTACTGAATACTCCAGTCTGGCATGTGCTGCGCCACACAAGGGTTCAAAGACCTAAGAGGGAATGGTGGCGGATGAAGAAAAATGCAAAGACGAACATAGAAAAGCGGGGCCAGGCAGTCCAGGAAAGTGAAAGTATTGGTTTCTCCGGCCCCATCTTGTCTCAAAGTACTTTATTTTATATGTTCACAAAGCACATAGCAGAGGGAGGGTGCAGTTACCCACAACGGCCTGTGGTTATAATTCTCATACTTCAGTTAACATACCTCAACTAACAGCTGTCTTGCAGCAAGGTCAATGAAAGTTGGTTATCTATCTCTAGGTTTGACTGCTCTTCTCTGAGACATATACAGTCCCCTGTTAGGGTTTTGCTTCTGTTGGAGTTCACCCAAAATTCACAGCAGCCTTGCTGCTGATCCACCGAGAGGGGGTGGGCTACTCTGGCTCTCTACACTTGGGCTCCCTCATAAATAATTTCTCATGTTCATGAGAATGTTAATGTGCCTTCTGGGCTCTTCTAGTGTGAGTGAGTAGGTCTTAAATGACAGATCCACCCTAACATTGGAATATTGCTATGCCTGTGAATCCCATCTGATATATTCCACCAAAGCAGGTCTGGCATTGCCCGTTTGCTCACTGTGGGCCACCTTCCGGTGCATTTTTCAGATGACAAACCAAAGAAATAGAGCCCTTTCTACCTCCCTGAGCTACAACATTCAATGCAGAACCTCTGCTGAGTGAGCCTAATCAACAAATTCAGCGTGACCCAGTTCTGTGTTTCTTCCTCCATTACCCCCCTCTCACTATTCATTCTCACACTTGTCCCCTGGATTTCTGTCTTTATGCATTAGAAAACTCAAGTAGTTATTTTGGAGCTTAGCCCCTCCTTGGATTACACTTTGTTCCTCACCATTAGGGGCCTGCTGGGACTTGAGCCTGGTTATTGGTCTAGGAGCAAAGAGGGGTGCTGGGGGTGGGTCTTGTCTTAGCCTTCATTCCTGTCTAATGATGCTTTGCTGATGAAACAAAATACCAGACTGAGTGTCTTAAAAAGCAGAAGTTACTTTCTCGCCGTTTGGAAGGCTGGGAAGTACCAGAGCTAGTTTCTGACTGTTCCCATTTCTGATGAGGACACACTGAGAAGGTGGCCATCTGTGAGCCAGGGAAATGTCCTCCCATGGCCTTTTCCTGGTATGCGTATATGTGGAGGATGGGAGGAAGCTCCCTCTTCTTCTGTTTATCTGATTAGAACCCCACATGTATGACCTAATTTAACCCTAATTACCTATTATATCCAAGTACTGTCACATTGGGGGTTGTGCCTCAACATTTACATTTTGGGGAATACACTTAGTCCATAGCAAAGTTCCATGAACTCATAAATTGAAAAAAGTGCATTTTTATTTTTCACTCATCTTTGAGCAAAAATTAGCATTCTATTCAACTATGTATGTTGCCAACAAACCAGAGCACTGTCAGCAGTACCTGTGACTTTGTCACTGTGAGAAATAGGATATTGGTCTCGATATCTTATAAAATTCTTCATGCTTGTCACTATTTCAAATTTATACCATTCAGGAAGCCCCACTGGAGGCACATAGAGAGGCATACATATTATCATATTGCCAATTTAATTTTTATATTTTGATATATTCTTTATTATTCCTTTTAAATGTGCTTTATTTTATTGAGTCATTTTTAGGCATTATTCTGGAAAAGGACCCACAGGCATCACGGACACCCAGAGATAGCCTAGGACTCTCAACAGCAGATGACTTTTGTTTGTGATGATAAAGTCTGACCTCACTCTGTAGGGAAACCTGCGTGTTTAGGTGGTTGGACGTTGGGTTTTGTGCCATTGGTTAAAGTAATCAGAATCACCCACGGAAGTTCTACAAGGGAAGGCTGGAAAGTTGAGGTGACATTTAAACCGTGAGGTCCCATTGATAAGAAAAGAGTTTAGTGACCAAGTGCTCTGAATAAAAGCTTACTGGACATTATGCTTGCTTGGACAAAAGGTACTTAGACCAAGGACAGCGTAGTCATAGTCGAGAGCTCTGTAATTGGGTTAAGGAGTTTTGAAGCCTTGAAAGTAAGTGGGGGTGGGCAGCCTGCACCTGGAATTATTATCAACCCTCCTATCCTCATAGAATTACACTTTATGGAATTTTTTTTGTGACATAAACGGAAACTTATTCAAAATAGACAAGTGATTATTTTTGAATTGCAATTCATAGATCAAACCCTTTTCCCTTTTGAGTAGGCGCTTCTCAAAAAAGATACACAAGTGACAAGCAAGCACATGAAAAGGACCCAACATCATCACTAATTAGGAAAATACAAATTAAAACCAAATTGAAATAGCACTGCACCGATTAAAATAAATACAATGAAAATGACTGATATTTCCTAATGTTGACAAAAAACCAATCCACGGGAGTTATGGTTGGAAGTGCAAATGGTACATCTACTGTGGAAAATTGTCAGCTTCTTATAAAGTTCAAGTTATATGCCTCCTCTATAACCCAGTAATTCACTCCTTCGTATTTACACAAGAGACATGAAAGCATTTCTGCAGAATTGCAAAATAATATTAAAAGCAGCTTTATTTATAATAGCCTAAATATACAATAAATTCAAATGTCCATCAAGAAGGGAATGTGAATGAGTGAGTTGTAGTACCTCCATACAATGGAATGCTCTTCAGCAATGAAATCGTGTGAACGAGAGATACAGGCCACAGCATGGATGTGTTTCACAGGCATTAAGAGGAGTGAAAGAAGGAAACACAC
>JAPYYA010006199.1:0-10022 GCA_028533165.1 Leontopithecus rosalia
CATGGCAATGTGGTTTGCTGCTTCCATCCCCCAGTCACCTACATCTGGCATTTCTCCCATGCTATCCCTCCCTGACCTCCCCCGCGCTCCGCGCTGCTGTCCTTTCTTGCCCCACCAACAGACCCCAGTGTGTGATGCTCCCCTCCCTGTGTCCATGTGTTCTCATTGTTCAACACCACCTATGACTGAGAACATGCAGTGTTTGATTTTCTGTTCTTGTGTCAGTTTACTGAGAATGATGGTTTCCAGATTCATCTGTGTCCCTACAAAGGACACAAACTCATCTTTTTTATGGCTGCATAGTATTCCATGGTGTATGTGTGCCACGTTTTCCTTGTCCAGTCTATCATCAATGGGCATTTGGTTTGGTTCCAGGTCTTTGCTATTGTAAACAGTGCCTCTATGAACATACCTGTGCATGTGTCTTTATAATAGAATGATTTATAATCCTCTGGGTATATACCCAGTAATGGGATGGTTGGATTTCTATTTCTAGTTCCCTGAAGAATCACCACACTGTCTTCCACAATGGTTGAACTAGTTTACACTCCCACCAACAGTGTAAAAGTGTTCCTATTTCTCCACATCCTCTCCAGGATCTGTTGTCTCCAGGGATAACATGGGGACAAATGCCAGATATAGGTGATGGGGGGATGGAGGCAGCAAATCACCTTGCGATATATGTACCAATGCAACAATCCTGCATGATCTGCACATGTACCCTAGAACCTAAAGTACAATTAAAAAAGAAAGTAAAAAGGAAAAAAAAACATATCAGAAGACTGTTATTCTTTTACTTTAATTGTATTTTAAAATTAAAATAAATTTAAATCAATTAAAAAATAAAATAAAATACATAACCTTAACTGTATTTTTAAAGCTTAGCATTTTCAATTACTTTTTGCTTTGTATTTGTTTTTTAATATTCTCTGAGTTATGTGTGCTTTCTAAAACAGTGCACACATAGCTGTCAAAACCAAACTATGCAAAGGACAGGTCAGACTTCAACAGACAATTCCTGTTGCCATGGAAACAAAGTCGGTTTAGAAAAAAGCTGCACGTTCTTATAAATAATCACAGAATCAAAAACTACATGGTCTTTCTTTGACAGGTGTAGTGATCTAAGTATTACCTGAGAAAAGACCAATTCATAGGTCAGTGCCATCTATGAATTTTGAATATTGGTACTGATTTATCCATCTTTAAGAGGCACAACTTATTCAGGGTCATATTCTTCCAGATAAAAAGCTGTAAATAAAATAAATCAGATGTTTTCATTGAGGCAAATTACTTGCTCATTATACATTCATTTTCATCATTTGTCATAAACTTCATATCTTCTGTTTCTTGGAGGAGTGAGCAAGAGAGTGAATAGCTTTAGCCTTACACCTTCTGGATATTTCTTTGTTTTTTGGGGAGAATTTATATTAGTCATGCTAGTCCTCCATGCATTTGAAACATGGGTATAGGAAAACAGGATTTACACTGATGCAATATAGTGCCAAGAGGACCTGCTTGAAAGAGAACAATAATGAATTAGAAAATATTTTGGGTTATACTCCTTTTGAGATCCATGCACTTGATCAAAATAACTTATTAGTAGTAACCAAAGTTGAATTGGATTGGGATCTCTTAAAACACACGAACTGTTTTAAGCTCTAGAATCAATTATTTATGTCTCAATTTGCCTATTTACATAGTAGTTTTTTTTAGTTATTAGAACTACATTGATAATAAGTGTTTGAAAAAAGTTGTGGGTAGAAATGCTAGTTACTTGATGACTACTTCTTCCCTTTCACTTTCTGAATTATTTTTCTTATTTTTTGTCTTATTTTCTGTCTTTCCCCCTTAAATTTGTCAAACTATTTTAATAATTCCACATCAATAAATATAATTAATGGATGAAGTTCATCAGAATATAATTTAAAAATTCAGTAATTTTCAAGTACATATAATTTTGCTTTAATGGAATCACAGCTAATTTTATTTGATCTTTCTTTTTCAAATACCCATGAAAATACTTCTGAATGAAACTTAAAGCAGAAAGAACTTTGAAAAGATAAAATTTGTATCAATCATTTCTGAAAGTCTAGGAAGACCATGTACTAAAAATAGCTGAATTTGAAGCACAAACAAGAATCATAATTAGTTGTTTTACTACTGAAAATAGTTTAGAACAAACTACAACGTAAGTGAAAATGTAGGGGACTGATGGTCCCATAAGAGATGTAACCTGTTATAACAATTAGCTCTCTGATAACTGCATGTTGTATACCTTCCAGCAGAACAGTTATTAAAGTGGAAATTCACAAAGCCAAGTCATGGGTTAAGATTTATAATAGTATAGCAGTATTGTCAATGATGAGCACTTGGACTAAGAGAGAAAAGGTAGATTTTAAAAAGTATGAGAGATGTTAAGGTAGAATTCTATGACTCAATTCTCTTATTTACATGACCAAACCCGAATTTATCCATTTAGATGAAGCTCAAAATAAAAATTCCTAGTGAATTTGAAAAAAAAAAAAATGACTACACTTCTTCATGCTTCTAGATACTTTATTCAAATTGCCAATATACATATCAGAAGGTAGAGTATTTCGTTTTTTAATGCTTTAAGTTCTGGGGTACATGTGTGAAACATGCAGGTTTGTTACATAGGTATACACATGCCATGGTGGTTTGCTGCATCCATCCCCCTATTATCTATATTAGGTATTTCTCCTAATATTATCCTTCCACAATCCTCCCACCCCCTGTGTCCCTCCCTTAGTCCCCCCACCCCCTGACAGGCCCTGGTGTGTGATGTTTCCCTCCCAGTGTCCATGTGTTCTCATTGCTCAACTCCCATTTATGAGTGAGAACATGCAGTGTTTGCTTTTCTGTGGTCTTTCACCTCACCATGTACAACCTCAATCTAATTATGAAAAAAGCATCATTAAAATCACATTTTAGGGATAATTTACAAAATATCTGACCAGTACACCTCAAAACCATGCAAGACATCAAAAGTAAGGAAATTCTAAAAAAAAAAAAAAAAAACTCTCACAGCCAAGAGGATCCTAAGGAGACGTGGATACTAAATGTAATGTCATGACCTGACCTCAAACTATACTACAAGGCTACAGTAGCAAAAGCAGCATAATACTGGTACCAAAACAGATATATAAACCAATGAAACAGAATAGAGGCCTCGGAAATAATGCCACATATCTACAACCATCTTATCTTTGGCAAACCTGACAAAAACAAGCAATGGGGAAAGGATTCCCTTTTTTTTTAATTGTAATTTACGTTCTGGGGTACATGTGCAGATCATGCAGGATTGTTGCATAGGTACATACATAGCAAGGTGGTTTGCTACCTTCATTCCCCATCACCTATATATGGTATTTCTCCCCTTATTATCCCTCCCCACCCCTATTGTCCCTCCCCTAGCTCCCTACTACTGACCGCAGTGTGTGATGTTCCCCTCCCTGTGTCCACATGTTCTAATTGTTCAAATCCCGCCTATGAGTGATGACATATGGTGTTTGGTTTTCTGTTCTTGTGTCAGTTTGCTGAGAATGATGGATTCCCTTTTTAATAAATGATGTTGAGAAGACTGGCTAGCCATATGCAGAAAGCTGAAACTGGATCCCTTCCTTACACCTTATACAAATTAACTCAAGATGGATTAAAGACTTAAACATAAGACCCAGAACTATAAAAACTAGGCAATATCACTCAGGACATAGGCATGGGCAAGGAGTTAATGACTGAAACACTAAAAGCAATGGCCACAAAAGCCAAAATTGACAAATGGGATGTAATTAAACTATAGAGCTTCTGCACAGCAAAATAAACTATCATCAGAGTGAGGAGGCAAACTACAAATGGGAGAAATTTTCACAATCTGTTTATCTGACAAAGGGCTAATATCCAGACTCTACAAAGAACTTAAACAAATTTACAAGAAAAAAACAACCCCATCAAAAAGTGAGCAAAGGATATGGACAGACACTTCTCAAAAGAAGACATTTATACAGCCAATAATCATATAAAAATATCTCATCATCGCTGGTCATTAGAGAAATGCAAATCAAAACCACAATGAGATGCCATCTCATGCCAGTTAGAATGGTGACCATTAAAACGTCAGGAAACAACAGATGCTAGAGAGGATGTGGAGAAATGGGAATGCTTTTACACTTGGTGGGAGTGCAAATTAGTTTAACCATTGTGGAAGACAGTGTGGTGATTTCTCAAGGATATAGAATGAGAAATATTATTTGACCCAGCAATCCTGATACTGGGTATACACCCAAAGGATTATAAATCATTCTACTCTAAAGACACATCCACATGAATGCTCATTGCAGCACTGTTCACAATAGCAAAGGCTTGGAACCAACCCAAATGCCCATCAATAATAGACTGGACAGGGAAAATGTGGCACATATACACCATGGAATACTATGCAGTCATAAAAATGGATACATTCATGTCGTTTGCAGGGTGATGGATGAAACTGGAAACCATCATTGTCAGCAAAGTAACACAAGAACAGAAAACAAACACTGCATGTTCTCACTCATAAGTGGGAGTTGAACAATGAGAACACATGGACACATGAAAGGGAACATTACACATCAGGGCCTGTCAGGGGTTGTGGGGCTAGAGAAGGGACAGCATTAGGAGAACTACCTAATGTAGATGACAGGTTGATGGGGTGCAGTAAATCACTATGGCACATGTATACATATGTAACCAACCTGCACAATCTGCACATGTACCCCAGAACTTAAAGTATAATACACACACACACACACACACACACACACACACACACACACAATGTCATGTTCTGGATTGCATCCTGGGATGTTAGGTAAAGAAAGGGACATTAGGTAGAAACTAAGAAAGTCTAAATGAAGTATGGAATTCATTAGCTAACAATGTATTAATATTGGGCATTCATTGTAACAAATATACCATTGAACATTAATAATAAAGAAAACTATGTGGGGTAAGTGAGAACTCTCTGTACTACCTTGGCAAGAAGGAACAGCTGGTGGGGAAATAAGAGCTTGAGCTGGGTCAGGAAGGCTTCCCTACTGATGTGATCTGGTGTTGTGTGCTAAGCACAGTGAGGTGATAGAAAAGGGAGGGATGATTATTTTTAAAAAGTAAATAATAAGGTTATGGGAGGTAGTTTCTTACTGTCAAAAAGGAAGTTACACATATGGAAAGGAAAAAAATCCAAAGGAACTTTGAAGAGCTTCTCTCTCCTTCCAACTATCTAGGTAGCTCTTTGTATATGTACTTGTGTGTGTAAACATACATGTATTCCCTGGTTCTGTCTACTGTGAGGACCTGGGAGCATGCACACATCTGACACCTAGATATTGGATCCTTGGGAAATTGGTTGATTCGAGGTCTGGGGCAGGGAGATTACAAAAAAAGGCTAGAATGCATTGTTGTGTCAGAAATAAAGGAGGTTCTCAGAGAAAGAAACATGAGAAAAAGACACAGAAGTCAGCTTGAACAGGGTCCCACTAAAAAATTAGTACAATTTGAGCGTCAAAATATGTAATAATAATAATGAATTATAACACATTGAATAAAAAGGAATCCAGGAGACCATACTCATATAAACATATTCATGAAGATATCAAAAGTTGCATAAGAAACAGTGTAAGTACATCATTGAAAAGTACCTTCCCACAAGTTATTTATTAATTTATAAGGGAGGAAAAAAGTGAAAACTGTTAGACACCAACTTATTCACATGATCAAATTAAATACAATCATAAATGAAACAAATTTGATGCTCTGCCTATGGAGTAGCCATTTCTTATTTCTTTACTTTCATAATAAACTTGCTCTCACTTAAAACAAAAAGAGAAATGCAACAAATAAAAATTGCTCTTTATTCAATAGATGCAATGAGAGCATAACATCTCTTCTGTGTTATTTTTGCCAAGGTATATAACCTGAATCTGACCGTAAGGAAACATTAGGAAATCTTTCCAAACTAAAGAAGGCTGAATACCTAACAACTAAAACAACCTGAATGCGGATATTTAATTCTTAACTGGGTTATTTTGTTATAAAAGACATTTGCAAACAATTGGCAAAAAATTAATAGCCTCTGAGGATTAGAAGTCAGTGATGGATAAATACTATATTTCTCATTGGGATGGGTGTTTTATGGTCACATTGAATGATGTCCTTCTTATAGAAACACACAGTAGAGATTTTGGGAGTGATAAGCCATCACAGCGCTTACTTACTCTCTAAAAAATTATTTGTACTGTACACTCAAAGACATCATTAAATCTCACAAATACAACATTGTATTAAGAACCAAAAAAGAGCCCACAGAGCCAAAGTAAGACTAGTCAAAAGGAACAAATCTGGAGGCATCATATTAACTGATTTCAAACTATACCAAACATTCATAGTCACCAAAACAGCATAATATTAATATAAAAATAGGTGCAGAACAGAATAGAGAACCCAAAAATAAACCCAAATACTTAGAGTCAACTGATCTTTGACAAAGCAAACAAAAACATAACTTGAGGAAAAGACACCCTATTCAACAAATGGTGCTGGGATAATTGGCAAACCACATGCAGGAGAATGAAACTGGATCCTCATCTCTCACCTTATACAAAAATCAACTCAAGATGGATCAAGGACCTAAATCTAAGAACTGAACTATAACAATTCTAGAGGGTAACATCAGGATAACCCTTCTAGGCATTGGCTTAGGTAAGGATTTCATGACCAAGAACCCAAAAGCTAATACAATAAAAACAAAGATAAATAGTTGGGACTGAATTAAACTGAAGAGCTTTTGTATGGCAAAAGAAACTATCGGCAGTGTAAACCAACACCCCACAGAATGAGAGAAAATCTTCACAGCCTGTGCATCTGACAAAGGACTGACATCCAGAATCCACAATGAACTCAAACAAATTAGCAAGGAAAAATAAACAATTCCATCAAAAACTGGGATAAGCACATGAATAGACAATTCTCAAAAGAAGATATACAAATGGCCAACAAACATATGAAAAATGTTCAATGTCACTAATTATCGGGGAAATGCAAATCAAAACCACCAAGTGATACCATCTTACTCCTGCAAGAATGGCCATAATAAATATATATATATATATATATATATATATATATATATATATATATATATATATTAGATGTTGGCAGGGAATATTTCTACAATGCTGGTGGGAATGTAAATTAATACAACCACTATGGAAATCAATGTGGAGATTCCTTAAATAACTAAAAGTAGAACCACCATTTGATCCAGCAACCCTGCTACTGGATATCTACCCAAAAGAAAAGAAGTCATTATATGAAAAATAATCTTGCATACACGTTTAGAGCTGCACAATTCACAATTACAAAAATGTGGAACTAACCCAAATGCCCATCAATCACAGAGTGGATAAAGAAACTGTCAATATGATAGAACACTACCCAGCCATAAAAAGGAATGATTTAATGACATTTGCCGTGACCTGGATAAGGTTGGAGACTATTATTCTAAATGAGGTAACTCAAGAATAAAAAACCAAACATTGTATGATTTTACTTATAAGTGGGAGCTAAGCTATGAGGATGCAAAGGCATAAGACTGACACAATGAAATTTAGAGACTTAGAGGGAATGGGTGGGAAAGGGAGGGATAAAACACTACAAATTGTGTGCCATGTATACTGCTTGGGTGACGGGTGCACCGAGATCTCACAAATCACCACTAAAGAAGTTACTCATGTAATTAAACACCAGCTGTTTCCCAGTAAAGATATGAGAGGAAATATAAAAATAAATTTTAATGAATAAAAAATAAATAAGAAGAAGCAAGAAGGCAAACAAGAAGTAAAAACAATACATTTAGTAGAATTTCATTTTTAAACTTTAAAAACAGGTGAAACTAGGCTACATTTTCTAGAAAACACATATGGTGATAAAATTTTTAAAAAAGAGGGTGTCATAGAAGTCAAAATAAGTGTTACACTTAGAAGAAATGGAAGGGATCACAAAAAGTTTCTTTGACTTGGATCATTGCTACATGGCTGTATACTTTAAGTTATTTAGTGATTTGTATTTATTATATTTATCTGCATTTTAAATAAAAAATATTATAAGAAATTATGATACAATTAGTTTATACCCTTGAAGTGTAATCTCAGAGTGGGAGTTGCCTTACTAACTACCATATTTTATCTAATCTATGGCATTAACATTTTTCTGTCACCAGTATTTTATACCAGAAGAAAAAACAATCCACCAATTATAAAACACATCCTAACATCAAGGATATTAACATGTAAAAAAATGTAGGACTTTCTCTTAATCACAGCTATATAATACTGTCTCAATAGAGTGCAGTTATTTTATCTTAGCTTCTGAGTCAAAATGGGTTGAATGTTTTTTCAAACTTAATTCAAATACTCTGAACTAAAGATCTTTACTATAACAAATACACTCCAATTTATATATTTAGCTGTTATCCCAATTCATTCAACAAAGTAAAATGCTCAGGTTGTTTTTAAATAGAAAGTAAATGCAACACTCCTCCTAAGATGGAACTGGAGGGAAAGTTTCTCTGATTATACTTAGATAGATAGTTATATATTCTAATAAAACAAGTCCTAATATCTAAAATGTCAATATATATATAAATAATTTATATATAATTATTTTTTATAAATTATATATAGTACATGTGGTAGTAATATATATTATTGTACACAATATATATTATTAACATAATGTATACAATTATATATTAATTTATATATAAAATGTCAAATTACTTCATGTCACTTTTCTACATTTTAAGTTTATTTCTTCTATTTCCTTCCTTCTTTCCCTCATTGAAGTTATTTTCTCAAGTATGCAAAACTGCCTCCTCTTGGGACAGTTTAAAATCAAAATTAATTATGCTAATTATCTCATTTGGGTTGACCTAATTAAATTTAATTAGTTGGTCTTGTTAATTCTAAACACTATCCTCTGGGAAATTTTACCTTTTGGGTTAAACCAGTAGAAAATCTAAGTGCCCACTTACCCTAACATTCTTAGAAAGCATAGCACATGTAGGTATTCCAGTGGTGTGTGTACAGTCATCTAGCAATTGATGATACCTCTTGCCATCTATTTTGTTAAAATGTAGATTTCTGTTGAAAATTTACTGAGGTAAATGTCAAGGTTTTAATTAGTAGTTATATTCTTTCATTTAAATCAAAGTCACAAAGATATAAAATCATGATATACAATGTGACTAATACATAAATTGTATTATATCTCTATTAATTTTTAATTATTTCTGGAATGTTGTTTTGTGTACTATTGACTCATTCTTAGCTCTTGTGATACTTCCATTCCCTAATACCCTTCCTCTTTTTACTCTCACTGTTCCATTTCATGGAGCATTATTGCCTCAGGCTAGCAAAATTAATTTGTATTTCCAAATGTTTTTCTCTGGTTTCACTCTTCTTCTCTCATTAATGTGCTCCCAGGCTGACATCACTCATTGTATATTTATATAGTTATTTAGCCTATTTATATAGGCTTTAGTTTCTATGTATGGTCTGGAAAGTGCTTAAATATTTCTTTTTCAGTCTTGAACTTCACTTGCAGTTCATACACATATCCAAAAATCTGTTCAACATATGAACATTTATTATCCACAGTCATCAATAAACAAACCCAAACAAGAACAACAAAAATTCAAACACTGTACTCATCACCTGTACCTATTCTCAGTTTTCAGGTTCTAATCATTTCTCACCTGCACTAGTTCAGTAATCTTCTTATCTCTCTTCTTAATCTCCTATCCTCCCCTACCTCCAACTTCATTAGCTCCTCTAAGAGCTGCTAGTAATGATCTGGTTTGCTTAATTTGAAAGAGTAAACTTGTTTGTGTCACTTTCTGCCCCTTTGCTTAAGATTAAAAAAATTTATCTTTTGCACCTACAAGTCTAAGTGATTCAGCAAGAATC
>JAPYYA010000062.1:0-30499 GCA_028533165.1 Leontopithecus rosalia
TACACGCTGTATGGAGAAATATCTGCTTCTGAAAGCAAAACGGAGCAACCTAACAGAATGGTCTCCAATGATTGCGTTCAACGTACGGAGTTAAAGTGATGTGTGTTTGCAGCACTTTGTAAATTCTTTCTGCAGAGAAGCAGAAAACGGTTATTTCCAGCCAAATGCAAGCATTTGAGAAATAACGCTAAATCTCGCTCTAAAACACAGAAGAAACGTTTCCTTCGAACGGCTCTGCTGTGTGTTCGTTCAACTCGTGGAGGTGCATCTCCCTTTAGATTCAGCGAGTTTGAAACTCGTTTCTTCAGAGAGCTGCGTTTTGATATTCCAGAGTGAATGGCAGTAAATGCTGTATGGAGAAATATCTGCTTCTGAAAGCAAAACGGAGCTACCTAACCGAATGCTCTCCAATGTCTGCGTTCAACTTACAGAGTTAAACTCATGTGTGTTTGCAGCAGTTTGTAAACCCTTTCTGCAGGGAAGCTTTAAACGGGTATTTCCAGCGAAATGCAATCATTTGAGAAATAATGCTAAATCTCGCTCTAAAACACAGAAGAAACGTTTCCTTCGAACTGCTCTGCTGTGTGTTCATTCAACTAGGGGAGTTGAATCTCCCTTTAGATTCAAGAAGTTTGAAACGCATTTCTTTTGGGAGCTGCGTTTTGATATTCCAGGGTTAATGGGAGTACAGGCTGTATTGAGAAATATCTGCTTCTGAAAGGAAAAAGGAGCAACCTACCAGAATGGTCTCCAATGTGTGCGTTCAACTTACAGAGTTAAACTGATGTGTGTTTGCAGCAGTTTGTAAACCCTTTTTGAAGAGTAGCAGAAAACCGGTATTTTTTAGCCAAATGCAAGCATTTGATAAGTATCGCTAAATCTCGCTCTAAAACACACAAGAAACGTTTCCTTCAAACTGCTCTGCTGCGGGTTCGTTCAACTAGGGGAGTTGAATCTCCCTTTAGATTCAGCAAGTTTGAAACGCGTTTCTTCTGGAAGCTGCGTTTTGATATTCCAGCGTGAATGGGAGTACACGCTGTATTGAGAAATATCTCCTTCTGAACGCAAAACGGAGCAACCTAACAGAATGGTCTCCAATGTGTGCGTTCAGCTTAGAGAGTAAAACTGATGTGTGTTTGCAGCAGTTTGTAAACCCTTTCTGCAGAGAAGCAGAAAACGGGTATTTCCAGCGAAATGCAAGCATTTAAGAAATAACGCTAAATTTCTCTCTAAAACACAGAAGAAACGTTTCTTTCGAACTGCTCTGCTGTTTGTTCGTTCAACTAGGGGAATTGAATCTCCCTTTAGATTCCGCGAGTTTGAAACGCGTTTCTTCTGGGAACTGCGTTTTGATATTCCAGAGTGAATGGGAGTACACGCTGTATTTAGAAATATCTGCTTCTGAAAGCAAAACGGAGCAACCTAACAGAATGGTCTCCAGTGTGTGCGTTCAACGTACAGAGTTAAACTGATGAGTGTTTGCAGCAGTTTGTAAACCCTTTCTGCAGAGAAACAGAAAACGGGTATTTCCAGCCAAATGCAAGCATTTGAGAAATAACGCTAAATCTCGCTCTAAAACACAGAAGAAACGTTTCCTTCGAACTGCTCTGCTCTGTGTTCGTTAAAATAGGGGAGTTGAATCTCCCTTTAGAATCAGCGAGTTTGAAACGTGTTTCTTCTGGGAGCTGCGTGTTGATATTCCAGAATGAATGGTAGTACACACTGAAAGGAGAAATATCTGCTTTTGAAAGCAAATCGGAGCAACCTAACAGAATGGTCTGCAATGTGTGCGTTCAACTTGCCGAGTTAAACTGATGTGTGTTTGCAGCAGTTTGTAAACCCTTTCTGCAGAGAAGCAGAAAACGGGTATTTCCAGCCAAATGCAAGCATTTGAGAAATAACGCTAAATCTCTCTCTAAAACACAGAAGAAACGTTTCCTTCGAACTGCTCTGCTGTATGTTCGTTCAACAAGGGGAGTTGAATCTCCCTTTAGATTCAGCGAGTTTGAAACGCATTTTTTCTTGGAGCTGCGTTTTGATATTCCAGAGTGAATGGGAATACACGGTGTATTGAGAAATATCTGCTTCTGAAAGCAAAACGGAGCAACTTAACAGAATGGTCTTCAATGTGTTCGTTCAACTTACAGAGTTAAACTGTTGTGTGTTTGCAGCAGTTTGTAAACCCGTTCTGCAGAGAAGCAGAAAACGGGTATTTCCAGCCCAATGCAAGCATTTGAGAAATAACGCTAAATCTCCCTCTAAAACACAGAAGAAACATTTCGTTCGAAGTGCTCTTCTGTGTGTTCGTTAAACTAGGGGAGTTGGATCTTTAGATTCAACGTGTTTGAAACGCATTTCTTCTGGGAGCTGTGTTGTGATATTCCAGAGTGAATGGGAGTACAGGCTCTATTGAGAAATATCTGCTTCTGAAAGCAAAACGGAGGAACCTAACAGAATGGTCTCCAATGTTTGCGTTCAACTTACAGAGTTAAACTGATGTGTGTTTGCAGCAGTTTGTAAACCCTTTCGGTTGACAAGAAGAAAGCGTGTATTTCCAGAGAAATGCAAGCATTTAAGAAGTAACGCTAAATATCGCTCTAAAACACAGAAGAAACGTTTCCGTCGAACTGCTATGCTGTGTGTTCGTTCAACTAGGGGAGTTGAATCTCCTTTTAGATTCAGCGAGTTTGAATCGCGTTTCTTCTGGGAGCTGCGTTGTGATATTCCTGAGTGAATGGGAGTACAGGCTCTATTGAGAAATATCTGCTTCTGAAAGCAAAACGGAGCATCCTACCAGAATGGTCTCCAATGTGTGCGTTCAACCTACAGTGTAAAACTGATGTGTGTTTGCAGCAGTTTATAAACACTTTCTGTACAGAAGCAGAAAACGGGTATTTCCAGCCAAATGCAAGCATTTGAGAAATAACGCTAAATCTCGCTCTAAAACACAGAAGAAACGTTTCCCGTGAACTCCTCTGCTGTGAGTTTGTTCATCTAGGTGCCCTCAGTCTAACTTTAGATTCAGCGAGTTTGAAACCCTATTCTTCTGGGAGCTGCGTTTTTATATTCCAGAGTGAATGGGAACACGCCGTATTGAGAAATACCTGCTTCTAAAACCAAAACGGAGCAACCTAAAAATATGGTCTCCAATGTGTGCGTTCAATTTACAAAGGTAAACTGATATGTGTTTGCAGCTGTTCGTAAACCCTTTCTGTAGAGAAGCTCAAAACGGGTATTTCCTGCCAAATGCAAGCTTTTGAGAAATAACACTAAATCTCGCTCTAAAACACAGTAGAAACGTTTCCTTCGAACTGCTCTGCTGTGTGTTCGTTCAACTAGGCGAGTTGAGTCTCCCTTTAGATTTAGCGAGTTTGAAACGCGTTTCTTCTGGGAGCTGCGTTTTGATATTCCATCGTGAATGGGAGTACACGCTGTATGGAGAAATATCTGCTTCTAAAAGCAAAACGGAGCAACCTAACAGAATGGTCTCCAATATGTGCATTCAACTTACAGAGTTAAACTGGTGTGTGTTTGCAGCAGTTTGTAAAAACTGTCTGTAGAGAAGCAGAAAGGGGGTGTTTCCAGCCAAATACAAGCATTTGAGAAGTAACGCTAAATCTCGATCTAAAACACAGAAGAAACGTTTCCTTCAAACTGCTATGCTGTGTGTTCGTTCAACTAGGGGAGTGGAATCTCCCTTTAGATTCCGTGGGTTTGAAACGCGTTTCTTCTGGGAACTGCGCTTTGATATTCCAGAGTGAATGGGAATACACGCTTTATTGAGAAATATCTGCTTCGAAAAGCAAAACGCAGGAACCTAAAAGAATGGTCTGCAATGTGTGCGTTCAACTTACAGAGTGAAACTCATGTGTTTGCATCTGTTTGTAAACCCTTTATGTAGAGAAGCAGAAAACGGATATTTCCAGCCAAATCCAAACATTTGAGAAATAACGATAAATCTCCCTCTAAAACACAGAAGAAACGTTTCCTTCGAACTGCTCTGCTCTGGGATCGTTCAACTAGGGGAGTTGAGTCTACCTTTAGATTCAGCGAGTTTGAAACGCGTTTCTTCTGGGAGCTGCGTTTTGATATTCCATAGTGAATGGAAGTACACGCTGTATTGAGAAACTTCTGCTTCTGAAAGCAAAACGGAGCAACCCAACAGAATGGTCTCCAATGTTTGCGTTCAACTAACAATGTTAAACTGATGCGAGTTTGCAGCCGTTGTAAACCCTTTCTGTAGAGAAGCAGAAAACGGGTATTTCCAGTCAAATGCAAGCATTTGAAAAATAACGCTAAATCTCGCTGTAAAATACAGAAAAAACGTTTCCTTAGAACTGCTCTGCTGTGTGTTCGTTCACCTAGGGGAGTTGAGTCTCCATCTCAATTCAGCGAGTTTGAAATGCGTTTCTTCTGAGAGCTCCGTTTTGATATTCCAGAATGAATGGGAGTACACGCTGTATTGAGAAATATCTGCTTCTAAAACAATACGGATCAACCTAAAAAAATGGTCTCTAATATGTGCGTTCAACTTTGAGAGTTAAACTGATGTGTTTCTGCAGCAGTTTGTAAACCCGTTAGAGAAGTGGAAAACGGGTGTTTCCAGCCAAATGCAAGCATTTGAGAAATAACGCTACAGCTCCCTATAAAACACTGAAGAAACGATTCTTTGGAACTGCTCTGCTGTGTTTTCGTTTAACTAGAGGAGTTGATTCTCCATTTAGATTCAGCGAGTTTGAACCGCGTTTCTTCTGGGAGTGCGTTTTGATATTCCAGAGTGAAATGGATTACACGTTGAATTAAGAAATATCTGCTTCTAAAAGCAAAACGGAGAAACCAAACAGAATGGTCACAAAACTGTGCGTTCAACTTACAGAGATAAACTGATGTCTATGTGCAGCAGATGGTAAACCCCTTTTGTAGAGAAGCAGAAAAAGGGTATTTCCAGCCAAATGCAAGCATTTGAGAAATAATGCTAAATCTCGCTCTAAAACACAGAAGAAACGTTTCCTTCAAACTGCTCTGCTCTGTGTTCGTTCAACTAGGCTAGTTGAATCTCCCTTTATATTCAGCGAGTTTGAAACGCGTTTCTTCTGGGAAATGCGTTTTGATATTCCAGAGAGAGTGGGAGTAAACGGTGATTGAGAAATATCTGATTCTAAAGTCAAAACGGAGCAACCTAACAGAATAGTCTCCAATGTGTGCGTTCAACCTACAGAGCTAAACTGATGTGTGTTTGCTGCAGTTTGTATACCCTTTCTGACGGGAAGCAAAACCGGGTATTTTCGGCGAAACCCAAGCATTTGGGAATAACGCTAAATCTTGCTCTAAAACACAGAAGAAACGTTTTCTTCGAACTGCTCTGCTGTTTTTTCCTTCAACTAGGGGAGTTGAATCTCCCTTTAGATTCTGAAAGTTTGAAACGCGTTTCTTTGGGAGTGGGTTTTGATATTCCAGAGTGAAAGGGATTACAGGCTGTATTGAGGAATATCTGCTTCTGAAAGCAAAACGGAGTAACCTAACGCAATGCTCTCCAATGTGTGCCTTCAACTTACAGAGTTAAACTGATGTGTGTTTGCAGCAGTTTGTAAACCCTTTCTTTAGAAAAGCAGAGAACGGGTATTTATAGCCAAATGAAGCATTTGAGAAATAACGTTAAATCTCACTTTAAAACACAGAAGAAACGTTTCCTTCGAACTGCTCTGCTGTGTGTTTGTTCAACTAGGTTAGTTGAATCTTCCTTCTGATTCAACGAGTTTGAAACGCGTTTCTTCTGGTAGGTGCGTTTTGATATTCCAGAGTGAATGGGAGTACACGCTGTATTGTTAAATATTTGCTTCTAAAAGCAAAACGGAGCAACCTAACAGAACGGTCTCCAATGTGGTCGTCATATTTACAGAGTTAAACTGTTGCGTGTTTACCGCAGTTTTTTAAACCCTTTCTGTAGAGAAGCATAAAACGGATATTTCCAGCCAAATGCCAACATTTGAGAAATAACGCTAAATGTCGCTCTGAAACACTGTAGAAACGTTTCCTTTAAACTGCTCTGCTGTGTGTTCGTTCATCTAGGGATGTTGAATCTCCCTTTACATTGAGGGATTTGAAACGCGTTCCTTCTAGGAGCTGCGTTATGATATTCCAGAGTGAATGGGCTTACACCCTGTATTGGGAAAAATCTACTGCTTAAGGCAAAACGGAGCAAACTAGCAGAATGGTCGCCAATTTTGCGTTCAGCTGTAGAGTTTAACTGATGTGTGTTTGCAGGAGTTTGTAAAGCCTGTCTGTAGAGAAGCTGACAACGCGTATTTCCATCCAAATGCAAGCATTTTTGAATTTCGCTAAATCTCGCTCTAAAACACTGAAGAAACGTTTTTTCGAACTGCTCTCCTGTGTGTTCGTTCAACTAGGAGAGTTAAATCTCCCTTTAGATTCACCGAGATTGAAACTCGTTTCTTGTAGGAACTGCGTTATGATATTTCAGAGTGAATGGGAGTACAGGCTGTATTGGGAAATATCCGCTTCTAAAAGCAAAACGGAGCAACGTAACAGAATGGTCTCCAATGTGTGCTTTCAACGTGGAGAGATAAACTGATTTGTCCTTGGAGCTCTTGTCAACCCTTTCTGTAGAGAAGCAGAAAACGGGTATTTCCGGCTAAATGCAAGCATTTGAGAAATAACGCTAAATCTCGCTCTAAAACACAGATGAAATGTTTCTTTCGAACTTCTTTCCTGTGTGTTCGTTCAACTAGGACTGTTGAATTTCCGTTTAGATTCAGCGAGTTTGAAACGCTTTTCTTCTGGTAGCTGCGTTTTGATATTCCAGAGTGAATGGTATTACACGCTGTATTGGGAAATATCTGCTTCTAAAATCAAAACGGAGCAACCTAACAGAATGGTCGCCAATTTGTCCGTTCAACATACAAAGGTAAACTGTTTGGTGTTTTCAGGAGTTTGTAACCCCTTTCTGTAGAGAGGCAGAAAACGTGTATTTCCAACCATATGCATTCAATTGAGAAATAACGCTAAATTTCACTCTGAAACAGAGAAGAAACCTTTTATTCGAACTGCCCTGCTGTGTGTTCGTTAAACTAGGGGAGTTGAATGTCTCTTCAGATTCAGCGAGTTTGAAACGCGTTTCTTTTGGGAGCTGCGTTTTGATATTCCAGAGTGAATGGGAGTACAGGCCCTACTGGGAAAGATATGCTTCTAAGAGCAAAACAGAGTAACCTAACAGAATGGTTTCCAATGTGGGGGTTCAATTTACAGAGTTAAACTGATGTGTGTTTGCAGCAGTTTTTTATACCCTTTTTGTAGAGTAGCAAAAAACGGGTATTTTCAGACAAATCCAAGCATTTGAGAAATAACGCTAAACCTCCCTCTGAAACAAAGAAGTAACGTTTCCTTCGAACTGCTTTGCTGCGTGTTCGTTGAACTAGGGGAGTTGAATCTCCCTTGAGATTCAGCGAGTTTGAAACGCGTTTGTTCCTGGAGCTGCGTTTTGATATTCCAGAGTGAATGGGAGAACACCCTGTATTGAGAAATATCTGCTTCTGAAAGCAATAGGAAGCAACCTAACAGAATGGTCTCCAATTTGGGAGCTCACCTCACAGAGTTCAACTGACATGTGTTTCCAACAGTTTGTAAACCCTTTCTGTAGAGAAGCAGAAAACGGGTATTTCCATACAAATGCAAGCATTTGAGAAATAACGCTAAATCTCCCTCTGAAACACAGATGAAACATTTCCGTCGAACTGCTCTGCTGTGTGTTCGTTCAACTATGAAAGTTGAATCTCCCTGTAGATTCAGTAATTTTGAAACGCGTTTCCTCTGGGAGCTGCGTTTTGATATTCCAGAGTGAATGGGAGTACAAGCTGTATTGAGAAAAATCTGATTCTAAAAGCAGAACGGAGAAACCTAACAGAATGGTCTGCAATGTGTGCGTTCAACGTACATTGGTAAACTGTTGTGTGTTTGCAGCAGTTTGTAAACCCTTTCTGTAGAGAAGCAGAAAACGGGTATTTAAAGCCAAATGCCAGCATTTGAGAAATAACACTAAATCTCGCTTTAAAACACAGAAGAAACGTTTCCTTCGAACTGCTCTGCTCTGTTTTGGTTCAACTAGGGAGTTGAATCTTCTTTTAGATTCAGCGAGTTTGAAACGCGTTTTTTTTGGGAGCTGCGTTTTGATATACCAGAGTGAATGGGAGTACACGCTGTATTAAGAAATATCTGCTTCTAAAAGCAAAACCGAGTAAACTACCAGAATTGTATCCAATGTGTGCGTTCAACTTCCAGAGTTAAACTGATATGTGTTTGCAGTAGTTTGTAAACCCTTTTTGTAAAGAAGCAGAAAATGGGTATTTACTGCCCAATGCAAGCTTTTGAGAAATAATGCTAAATCTCTCTCTAACACACAAACGGAACGTTTTGTTCGAACTTCTCTGCTGTGTGTTAGTTCAAATAGGGGAGCTGAATCTCACTTTAGATTCAGGTAGTTTGAAACGCGTTTCTTCTGGGAGCTGCGTTTGTATATTCCAGAGTGAATGGGAGTACAGGCTGTATTGAGAAATATCTGCTTCTGAAAGCAAAACGGAGCAACCTAATAGAATGATCTTCAATGTGTGCGTTCAACTTACTGAGGTAAACTGATGTGTTTTTGCAGCAATTTGTAAAACATTTTCGTAGAGAAGCGGAAAACGGGTATTTCCAGCCAAATCCAAGCATTTCAGAAATAGCGCTAAATCTCTCTCTAAAACACAGAGGAAACGTTTCCTTCAATCTGCTCTGCTTTGCGTTCATTATACTAAAAAAGTTGAAACTCTTTTTAGATTCTGGGAATTTGAAACGCGTTTCTTGCAGGGGCTGGGTTTGGATATTGCAGAGTGAATGGGAGTACAGGCTGTATTGAGAAATATCTGCTTCCAAAACCAAAGCGGAGCAACCTAAGAGAATGGTGTTCAATGTGTGCATTCAACTTACAGTGTTAAACCGATGTGTGCTTGCAGCAGTTTGTAAACCCTTTCTGTAGAGAAGCAGAAATGGGTATTTCCAGCCAAATCCAAGCATTTCAGAAATAGCCCTAAATCTCGCTCTGAAACACAGAAGAAACTTATCCTTCAAACTGCTCTGCTGTGCATTCGTTCAACAAGGAGAGTTGAATCTCTCTTTACATTCAGCGAGTTTGAAACGCGTTTCTTGCAGGAACTGCGTTTTGATATTCCAGAGTGAATGAGAGTACAGGCTGTATTGAGAAATATCTACTTCTAAAACCAATACGGAGCAACCTAACAGAATGGTCTTCAATGTGTTCGTGCAACTTTCAGAGTTAAACTTCTTTGTGTTTGCAGCAGTTTGTAAACCCTCTTTGTACAGAAGCAGAAAAGGGTGTTTCCAGCCAAATTCAAGCATTTCAGAAACAGCACTAAATCTCGCCCTAAGACACAGAAGTAACGTATCCTTCAAACTGCTCTGCTGTAATTTCATTCTACTAGGAGAGTTGAATCTCCCTTAGATTTAGCGAATTTTACACGCGTTTTTTGCAGGAGCTGCGATTGGATATTCCGGAGTGAATGAGAGTACAGGCTGCATTGAGAAATATCTGCTTCTAAAACCAAAACGGAGCACCCTATCAGAATGGTCTTTTGTGTGTGCGTTCAACTTACACAGTTAAACTGATTTGTGCCTGTTGTAGTTTGTAAACCCTTACTGCACAGAAGTAGAAAATGGGTATTTCCAGTCAAATGCAAGCATTTGAGAAATGACGCTATATCTCGCTCTAAAACACAGATGAAACGTATGCTTCAAACTGCTCTGCTGCACGCTCTTTCAACTGGAAGAGTTGAATCCTCCTTTAGATTCAGCGAGTTTGAAACGCTTTTCTTGCAGGACCTGCGTTTTGATATTCCAGAGTGATTGGGAGTACCAGCTGTATCGAGAATTATCTGCTTCTGAAACCAAAACGGAGCAACCTAACAGAATGGTCTTCAATGTGTGCGTTCGACTTACAGATTTAAACTGATTTGTGCTTGCTGCAGTTTGTAAACCCTTTCTGGAGAGAAGCAGAAAACGAGTATTTCCAGCCAAATCCAAACATTACAGAAATAGCGCTAAATCATGCTCTAAAACAGAAGAAATGTATCCTTCAATCTGCTCTGCTGTGCTTTCCTACAACTAGGAGAGTTGAATCTCCCTTTCGATTCAGTGAGTTTGAAACGCGTTTCTTGTGGAAGCTGCGTTTGGATATTCCAGAATGAATGGGTATACAGGCTGCATTGTGAAATATCTGCTTCTAAAACCAAGACGGAGCAACCCAACAGAATGGTCTTCAATGTGTGCGTTCAACTTACAGAGTTAAACTGATGTGTGTTTGCAGCAGTTTGTAAATCCTTTCTGAAAATAAGCAGAAAACGGGTAATTCCAGGGTAATCCAATCATTTCGGAAATAGCGCTTAATCTCACTCTAAAACACAGAGGAAATATATCCTTCAATCTGCTTTGCTGTGCGTTTGTTCAACTAGGAGAGTTGAATCTCCCTTTAGATTCAGCGAGTTTGAAACGCGTTTCTTGCAGGAGCTGCGTTTTGATATTCCAGAGTGAATGGGAGTACATGCTGTATTGAGAAATATCTGCTTCTAAAACGAAAACGGAGCAACCTAACAGAGTGGTCTTCAGCGATAAACTGACGAGTGTTTGCAGCACTTTGTAAACCCTTTCTGTAAAGAATCAGAACACTGGTATTTCCATTCAAATCTAAGCAATTCAGAAATAGCCCTAAATTTCGCTCTAAAGAAAAGAAGAAACCTATCCTTCAAACTGCTTTGTTGTGCTTTCAGTCAACTAGGAGAGTTGAGTTTCCCTTTAGATTCAGCGAGTTTGAAACGTGTTTCTTGCAGCAGCTGTGCTTTAATATTCCAGAGTGAATGGTATTACACGCTGTATTTTGTAATATCTTCTTCTAAAATCAATAAGGAGCAGCCTAACAATATGGTCTTCAATGTGTGCGTTGAACTTACAGATTTAATCTGATGTGTGTTTGCAGCAGTTTGTAAACCCTTTCTGTAGAGAAGTAGAAAACGGGTATTTCCAGCCAAATCCAAGCATTTCAGAAATGGAGCTAAATCTCGCTCTAAAACACAGAAGGAACGAATCTTTTAAACTGCTCTGCTGTGTGTTCGTTTAACTAGTAAAGTTGAATCTCCCTTTACATTCCACGAGTTTGAAACGCGTTTCTTACTGTAGTTGCGTTTTGTTTTTTTTATTTTTATTTTTTTAATTTTTATTGCATTTTAGGTTTTGGGGTACATGTGCAGAACGTAAAAGATAGTTGCATAGGTAATCACGTGACAGTGTGTTTTACTTCCTTCTGCCCCTTCACATATATTTGGCATTTGTCCCCTTGCCATCCCTCCCTTGCTGTCCCTCTTCTTTTTTTGGAATAGACCTCAGTGGGTGGTACCGCGTTTTAATATTTCAGAGTGAATGGGATTACATGCTGTATTGAGAAATACCTGCTTCTAAAACCAAAACGGAGCTACCTAACAGAATGGTCTTCAATTTTGGCCTTCAACATAAAGAGTTAAACTGATGTGTGCTTACAACACTTTGTAAACCCTTTCTATAGAGAAGAAGAGAACGGGTATTTCCAGCCAAATCCAAGCATTTCAAAAGCAGCGCGAAATCTCGGTCTAAAACACAGAAGAAACATTTCCTTCAAACTGCTCTGCTGTGAGTTTGTTCAACTAAAAGAGTTGAATCTCCCTTAAGATTCAGCGAGTTTGAAATGCGTTTCTGGAAGTTGATGCGTTTTGACATTCCAGAGTGAATGGGAGTGAACGCTGCTTTGAGAAATATCTGCTTCTAAAACCAAAATGAAGCAACCTAACAGAATGGCCTTCAGGGTTTGCGTTCAACATACAGACGTAAACTGATGTGTGTTTGCCTACGTTTGTAAACACTTTCTGTAGAAAAGCAGAAAAAGAATATTTCCATTCAAATTTAAGCATTTTAGAAATAGCGAAAATCTCGCTCTAAAACACAGAAGAAACGTATACTTCAAACTGCTCCGCTGTGTGTTATTTAACTATGAGAGTTCAAGCTCAGTTTAGATTCAGCGTGTTTGAAACGCGTTCCTTTCAGTAGCTGCGTTTTGATATTCCAGCGTGAATGTGAGTACAAGCTGTATTGACAAATATCTGCTTCTAAAACCGAAACAGAGCAACCAAAACGAATGGTCTTCAATGTGTGCTTTCAACATATAAAGAAAAATTGATGTGTGTTTGCAGCAGTTCGTAAACCCTTTCTGTAGGGAAACAGACAGCTGGTATTTTCAGCCAAATCCAAGCATTTTAAAAATAGCGCTAAATCTCGCTCTGAGTCACAGAAGAAACGTATTCTTCAAACTGCTCTGCTGTGCGCTCGTTGAACTAGGAGAGTTGAATCTCCGTATAGATTCAGCGAGTTTGAAACGCGTTTCTTGCAGGAGCTGCGCTTTGATATTCCAGAGTGAATTCGAGTAAACGCTGTATTTAGAAATATCTGCATCCAAATTCAAAACGGAGCTACCTAAAAGGATGGTCTTCAATATGTGCGTTCAAGTGACAGAATTAAACGGATGTGTGTTTGCAGCAGTTTGTTAACCCTTTCTGTAAAGAAGCAGAAAACGGGTATTTCCAGCCAAATCCAAGCATTTCAGATATAGCGCTAAATCTCACTCAAAAACAAAGAAGAAACGTATTTTTCAAACTGCTCTGCTCTGTGTTTGATCAACTAGGAGAGTTGAATCTTGCTTTTGTTTCAGGGAATTTGAAATGCCTTTCTTGCAGGAGCTGCCTCTTGATATTTCAGAGTGAATGGTAATACAAGCTGTATTGAAAAATATCTGCTTCTAAAACCAAAACAGAATAACCTAACAGAAAGGTCTTCAATGTGTGCCTTCAACTCAGAGAGGTAAACTGATGTGTGTTTGCAGCAGTTTCTAAACACATTCTGTAGAGAAGCAGAAAACGGGTATTTCCAGCCAGATTCAAGCATTTCAGAAATAGACAAAATCTCGCTCTGAAACTTAGAAAAAACGTATCCTTCAAACTGCTCTGCTGTTTGTTCATTCAATTAAAACCGTTCAATCTCCCTTTAGATTCTGCGAGTTTGAAACGCGTTTTTGGAGGAGCTACATTTTGATATTCCAGAGTGAATGGAGTACACTCTGTATTGAGAAATATCTGTCTCTAAAACCAAAATTGTTCAACCTAACAGAATGGTCTTCAATGTGTGCTTTCAACTTAGAGTGTTAATAAGACGTGTGTTTGCAGCAGTTTGTAAACCCTTTGTATAGAGAGGCAGAAAACGGGTATTTCCAGCCAAATCCAAGCATTATGAGAAGAGCGCTAAATCTTGCTCTAAAACAAAGAAGAAAAGTATCCTTCAAAATGCTCTGCTGTGTGTTCGTTCAACTTGGAAAGTTGCATCTTTTTTAGCTTATGGGAGTTTGAAAAGCGTTTCTTGAAGGAGCTGCGTTTTGATAATTTTGAGTGAATGGAAGTACACGCTGTATAGGGAAATATCTCCTGCTAAAACCATAACGGAGCAACCTAACAGAATGGTCTTCAATGTGTGCGTTTAACTTACAGAGTTAAACTGATGTGTGTTTGCAGCAGTTTGTAATCGCTTTCGGTAGAGAAGCAGAAAACGGGTATTTCCAGCCAAATCCAAACATTTCAGAAATAGCGCTAAATCTCGCTCTAAAACACAGAAGAAACGTATCCTTCAAACTGCGCTACTGTGGGTTCATTCAATTAGGACCGTTGAATCTCCCTTTAGATTCAGGGAGTTTGAAACGCGTATCTTGCAGAAGCTTCGTTTTGATAGTCCAGCGTGAATGGTATTAAATGCTGTATTGAGAAATATCTGCTTCAAAAACCAAAACAAGAAACCTAACAGAATCATCCTCAATGCGTGCGTTCAACATTGAGAGTTTAAATGATGCGTGCTTGCATCAGGTTCTAAACACTTTCGGTAGAGAAGCAGGAAACGAGTATTTCCAGCCAAATCCAAGCATTTCAGAAATTGCACTGCATCTTGCTCTAATACACAGAAGAAACGTCTCCTTTAGACTGCTCGGCTGTGCGTTTGTTCAACTAGGAAAGTTGAATCTCCCTTAAGATTCAGCGAGTTTGAAACGCGTTTCTTGCAGGAGTTGCATTTTTATATTTGAGAGTGAATGGGAGTACAGGCTGTATTGAGAAATATCTGCTTCTGAAACCAAATAGGAACAACCTCAAAGAATGGTCTTCAACGTATGCGTTCAACTTATAGAGTTAAAGTGATGTCTGATTACAGTAGTTTGTAAACCGTTTCTGTAGAGAAGCAGAAAATGGTTATTTCCCCCCAAATCCAAGCATTTTGGAAATAGTGCTAAATCTCACTCTAAAACACAGAAGAAACGTGTTCCTCAAACTATTCTGCTGTGTATTCGTTCAACTAGGAGAGGTGAATTTTTCCTTAGGTTCAGCGACTTTGAAACGCGTTTCCTAAAGGAGCTGCGTTTTGATACTCCAGAGTGCATGGAGCACATGGTGTATTGAGAAATACTTGCTTCTTTAACCAAAACGGAGAAACCTAACAGAATGGTCATCAGTGTGCGCGTTCAGCGTACAAAGATATACTGATTTGTGTTTGCATCGTTGGAAAACCGTTTCTGTAGAGAAGCAGAAAATGGGTATTTCCAGCCAAATCCAAGCATTTCAGAAACAGCGCCAAATCACTCTCTGAAACACAGAAGAAAAGTATCATTCAAACTGCACTGCTGTGTGTTCATTCAACTAGGAGAGTTGAATCTCCCTTTAGATTCAGCGAGTTTGAAGCGCGTTTCTTTAGTAGCTGCGTTTTTATATTCCAGAGAGAACGGTGGTACACACTGTATTGAGAAATATCTGCTTCGAAAACCAAAACGGAGCCACCTAACAGAATGGTCTTCAGAGTGTGCCTTCAACTTACAACGTTAAACCTATGTGTGTTTGCAGCAATTTGTAAACCCTTTCTGTAGAGAAGTCAATAACGGGTATTTCCAATCAAATCCAAGGATTTCAGAAATTGCCCAAAATCTCGCTCTAAAACAGAGAAAAAACGTATTTTTAAAACTGCTCTGCTGTGTATTCGTTGAACTAGGAAAGTTGAATCTCCCTTTAGATTCTGCAAGTTTGAAACGCGTTTCGTCCAGGAGCTGCGTTTAGATATTCCAGAGTGAATGGGAGTACACGCTGTATTGAGAAATACCTGCTTCTAAAACGAAAGGGAGAAACGTAACAGAATGGTCTTCAATGTGAGCGTTCAACTTGCAGAGTTAAACTGATGTTTGTTTTTAGTAGTTTCTAAACCCTTTCTGTAGAGAAGCAGAAAACGGGTATTTCCAGCCAAATCCAAGCATTTCAGAAACAGTGCTAAATCTCGCTCTAAAACACAGAAGAAACGTATCCTTCGAACTACTCTGCTGTGTGTTCTTTCAACTTGCACAGTTGAATCTCCCTTTGGGTTCAGCGAGTTTGAAACGCGTTTCTTTCAGGAGCTGCGTTTCTATATTCCAGACTGAATGGGCGTACACGCTGTATTGAGAAATATCTGCTTCTAAATCCAAAATAGACAAACCTAACGGAATGGTCTTCAATGTGTGCGTTCAACTTAGAGGTAAACTGATGTGTGTTTGCAGCAGTTTGTCAACCCTTTCTATAGAGAAATCGAAAAAGGGTAGTTTTAGCCAAATCCAAGCATTTCGGAAAAGCTCTAAATCTCACTCTAATACAGAGAAGCAACGTATCCTTCCAATTGTTCTGCTGTGTGTACGTTCAACTAGGAGGGTTGAATCTCCCTTTATATTCAGCTTGTATGAAACTTAGAAAAAACATATTCTTCAAACTGCTTTGCTGTTTGTTCATTCAATTAAAACAGTTCAATCTCCCTTTAGATTCAGCGAGTTTGAAACGCATTTCTTGCAGGAGCTGCGTTTTGATATTCCAGAGTGAATGGGACTACACTCTGTATTGAGAAATATCTGCTCTAAAACAGAAAGGGAGCAAGGTAGCACAATGGATTTCAATGTGTGCGTTCAACTTACAGAGTTTAACGGATATGGGTTTGCAGCAGTTTGTAAACCCTTTCTGTTGAGAAGCCCCAAACGTGTATTTCCAGCAAAATCCAAGCATTTTAGAAGTAGCGAAAATCTTGTTCTAAAACACAGAAGAAATGTATCCTTCAAACTGCTCTGCTGTGCGGTCGTTCAAATAGGAGTGTTGAATATTTCTTAAGATTCAGCGATTTTGAAATCCCTTTCTTGCAGGAGCTGCATTTTTATATTTTCGAGTGAATGGGGTACACGTTGTATTGAGAAATATCTGCTTCTAAAACCAAAAGGGAACAACCAAACAGATTGGTCTTTTATGGGTTCGTTCAACCTGCAGAGTTAAACAGATATTTCTTTGCTGCAGTTTGTAAACCCATTTGCAGAGAGGCATAAAAGGGGTACTTCCAACCCAATCCAGGCATTTCATAAATAGCACTAAATCTTGCCTTAAAGCACAGAAGAAAGGTATTCTTCAAACTGCTCTATTGTAGGTTCGTTCAACTAAGACCGTTGAATCACCCCTTGGATTCAGGGAGTTTGAAACGCATTTCTTGCAGGAACTGCGTTTTGGTATTCCAGAGTTAATGGGATTACAGGATGTATTAAGAAATATCTCCCTCTAAAACCATAATGGAGCAACCTACAGAATGGTCTTCAATTTCTGTATTTAACTTAGACAGTTTAAATGATGCGTGTTTGCAGCAGGTTCTAAACCCTTTCTGTATAGAAGCAGAAAACGGGTATTTCCAGCCCAATTCAAGCATTTCAGAAATAGCGCTTAATCTCGCTTTAAAGCACAGAAGAAACCTTTCCTTCAAACTGCTCTGCTGTGTATTCGTTCAACTAGGAGAGTTGAATCTCCCTTTAGATTTAGCGAGTTTGAAACGCGTTTCTGGCAGGAGCTGCGTTTTGATATTCCTGTGTGAATGGGAGTACACTCTCTAATGAGAAATTTCTGCTTCTAAAACCAAAACGGAGGAACCTAAACCAATGGTCTTCAATATTTATCTTCAACTTACAGAATTAAACTGATGTGTGTTTGCAGCACTTTGCAAACCCTTTCTGTAGAAAAGCAGAAAACTGGTATTTCCAGCCAAATAAAAGCATTTCAGAAATAGCGCTATACGTTGCTCTAAAACACAGAAGAAACATATCCTTCAAACTGCTCTGCTGTGTGTTCGTTCAACTAGGAGAGTTGAAATTCCATTTAGATTCAGCGATTTTGAAGCGGGTTTCTGGCAGGGGCTGCGTTTTGATATTCTAGAGTGAATGGAAATACACGCTGTTCAGAGAAATATCTGCTTCTAAAATCAAAGGCAACAACCTAACAGAATTGTTTTCTAAGTGTGGTTTCAACGTACAGAGTTAAACTGATGTGTCTTTGCAGCAGTTTGTCAACTCTTTGTGTAGGGAAGCAGAAAAGGGGTATTTCCAGTCAAATCCAGACATTTCAGAAATAGCGCTAAATCTCGCTCTAAATCACAGAAGAAACATATCTTTCAAAGTGCTCTACTGTGGGTTCATTCAACTAGGTGCGTTGAATCTCCCTTTAGATTAAGGAAGTTTGAAACGCGTTTCTTTCAAGAGTTGCGTTTTGATATTCCAGTTTGAATGGAAGTACACGCTGTATTGAGAAATATCTGCTTCTAAAATCAAAACGGAGCAACATAACAGAATGGTCCTCATTGTGTGCGTTCGACTTAGGGAGTTTAAATGATGTGTTTTTGCAGCAGTTTGAACCCTTTTTGTAGATAAGCAGAAAAGGGTTTTTCCAGCCAAATAGAAGAATTTCAGAAATATTGGTAAATCTAGCTCTAAAACACAGAAGAAACGTATCCCTCAAACTGCTCTGCTGTGTGTTCGTTCATCTAGGAGAGTCGAATCTCCCTTTAGATTCAGCGAGTTTTAAACGCATTTCTTGCAGGAGCTGCGTTTTGATATTCCAGAGTGAATTGGAGTCCACGGTGTATTGAGAAATACGTTGTTCTAAAACGAAAATGGAGCAACCTAACAGATTGGTCTTCAATGTGTGCGTTGAACTTACAGAGTTAAACTGATGTGTGTTTGCAGCTGTTTGTAATCTTTGTCTGTAGATAATCAGAAAACTGCTATTTCCAGCCAAATACAAGCATTTCATAAATAGCGCTAAATGTCGCTTAAAACACAGAAGCAACATATCCTTCAAATGTCTCTGCTGTTTTTACGTTCAGTTAGAAGAGTTGAATCTCCCTGTATATTCAGCGAGTATGAAACGCGTTTCTTTCAGAAGCTGCGTTTTGATATTCCAGAGTGATTGGGAGTACACGCTGTATTGAGAAACATCTGCTTCTAAAACAAAAACGGATCAACCTTTCAAAATGGTCTTCAATGTGTGCGTTGAACTTACAGAGTTAAACTGATGTGTGTTTGCAGCGGTTTGTAAACCCTTTCTGTAGATAAGCAGAAAACTGCTATTTCCAGCCATATACAAGCATTTCATAAATAGCACTAAATGTCGCTTAAAAGACACATGCAACGTATCCTTCAAATTGCTCTGCTGTTTGCACATTCAATTAGAAGACTTGAATCTCCCTGTATTTTCGGCGAGTATTAAACGCGTTTCTTGCAGAAGCTGCGTTTTGATATTCCAGGGTGATTGGGAGTACACGCTGTATTGAGAAATATCTGCTTCTAAAACCAAAACGGAGCAACCTAACAGAATAATATTCAATGCGTGCGTTCAACATACAGAGTTAAACTGATGTGTGTTTGCAGCAGTTTGTAAACCCTTTCTGTAGAGAAGCAGAAAACGGGTATTTCAAGCCAAATCCAAGCATTTCAGAAATGGCTCTATATCACGCTATAAAACACAGAAGAAACGTATCCTTCAAACTGCTCTGCTGTGTTTTTGTTCAACTACGAGAGTTGAAACTTCCTTTATATTCAGCTAGTATAAAACGCATTTCTTGCAGGAGCTGCGTTTTGATATTCCAGAGTGAGTGGGAATACACGCTGTATTGAGAAATATCTGCTTCTAACAGCAAAACGGAGCAACCTAACATAATGTTCTCCAATGTGTGTGTTCAACTTACAGAGTTAAACTGATGCGTGTTTGCAGCAGTTTGTAAATTCTTTCTGTAGAGAAGCAGAAAGCGGGTATTTCCAGCCAAATGCAAGCATTTGAGAAATAACGCTAAATCTCGCTCTAAAACACAGAAGAAACGTTTCCTTCGAACTGCTCTGCTGTGTGTTGGTTCACCTAGGGGAGGTGAATCTCCCTTTAGAATCAGCGAGTTTGAAACACGTTTCTTCTGGGAGCTGCGTTTTGATATTCCAGAGTGAATGGGAGTACACGCTGTATTGAGAAATATCTGCTTCTGAAACGAAAATGGAACAACCTAACAGAATCGTCTTCAATGTGTTCATTCAACGTAAAGAGTTAAACTCATTTTTGTTTGCAGTAGTTTTTAAACTTTTTCTGTAGAGAAGCAGAAAACGGGTATTTCCAGCCAAATCGAAGCATTTCATAAATTGCGCTGATTCCCGCTCTAAAACACAGAAGAAACGTATCCTGCCAACTGCTCTGCTGTGTGTTCAATCCACTAGGAGCGTTCAATCTCCATTTAAATTCAGCGAGTTTGAAACGCGTTTCTTGCAGAAGCTGCGTATTGATATTCCAGAGTAAATGGGACTGCACGCTGTATTGAGAAATATCTGATACTGAAACCAAAACGGAGCAACCTAATAGGACGGTATTCAATGTGTGCGTTCAACTTACAGGGTTAAACTGATGTGTGTTTACAGCAATTGTAAACCCTTTCCGTAGAGAAGCAGAAAACGGGTATTTCCATTCAAATCCTAGTATTTAAAAAAATAGCGTTAAATCTCACTCAAAAACATGGAAGAAAGGTATCCCTCAACCTGCTCTGCTGTGTGATCTTTCAACTAGGAGAGCTGAATTTTACTTTAGATTCAGAGAGTTTGAAACGCGTTTCTTGTAGAAGCTGTGTTTTGATGTTCCAGAGTGAATGGGAGTACAGGCTGTATTGAGAAATGTCTGCTTCTAAAACCAAAACGGAGCAACCTAACAGAATTTTCTTCAATGTGTGCATTCAACTTGCCGAGTTAAAGTCATGTGTGTTTGCGGTAGTTTGTAAACACTTTTTGTAAAGAATCGGAAAACAAATATTTCCAGTCAAATCCAAGCATTTAATAAATAGCTGTACATCTCCGTCTAAAACACAAAACAAACGTATCTGCCAAACTGCTCTGCTTTGAGTTCGTTTATCTAAGGGAGTTCAATCTCCGTTTAGATTCAGAGAGCTAGAAGCACGTTTCTTCTGGCAGCTGCGTTTTCATATTCCAGAGTAAAAGGGAGAACACGCTGAATTAAGAAATATTTGTTTCTAAAAGCAAAACGGAGCAACCTAACAGAATCGTCCTCAATGTGCGCATTCAACTTACAGAGTTAAACTGATGTGTGTTTGCAGGAGTTTCTAAACCTTTTCTTTAGAAAAGCGGAAAACGGGTATTTCCAGCCAAATCCATGCATTTAAGAAATAGCCCTAAATCTCTCTCTAAAAAACAGAAGAAACGTATCCTACAAACTGCTCTGCTGTTTGTTCATTCAACTAGGAGAGTTGAACCTCCCTTTAGATTCAGCGAGTTTGAATCGTGTTTCTTGCAGGAGCTGCGTTTTGATATTCCAGAGTGAATGAGAGTACAGGCTGTATTGAGAAATATCTACTTCTAAAACCAAAACGGAGCAACCTAACAGAATTTTCTTCAACGTGTGCGTTCAACTTACAGAGTTATACTGATGTGTATTTGCAGGAGTTTGTAAACGCTTTCTGTAGGGAATCATAAAACGAGTATTTCCAGCAAATGAAAGCATTTAAGAAATAGCGCTAAATCTCACTGTAAAACACAGAAGAATCGTATCCTTCAAACTGCTCAGATGTGTGTTCGTTCAACTGGGAGTCTTGAATCTACCTTTAGATTCAGCGAGTTTCAAACCCGTTTCTTGCAGGAGCTGCGTTTTGATATTCCAGGGTGAATGGGAGTACACGCTGTATTGAGAAATATCTGCTTCTAAAACCAAAAAGGAGCAACCTAAAAGAATGGTCTTCAATGTGTGTGTTAAACTTACAGAATTAAACTGATGCGTGTTTGCTGGAGTTTGTAAACCCTTTCTGTAGAGAAGCAGAAAACGGGTATTTTCCTTCAAATGCAAGCATTTAAGAAATAGCCTTAAATCTCGTTCTAAAACATCGAAGAAACGTATCCTTCAAACTGCTCTGCTTTGCGTTTGTTCAACTAGAAGAATTGAATCTCCCTTTATTTTCAGCGAGTTTGAAACTCGTTTCTTGCAGGAGTTGCGTTTTGATCTTCCAGAGTGAATGGGATTACACGCTGTATAGAGAAATATCTTCTTCTAAAAGCAAAACGGAGCAACCTAACACAATGGTCTTCAATGTGTGCGTTCATCTTACAGAGTTAAACTGATTTGTGTTTGCAGCATTTTGAAACCCTTTCAGTAGAGAAGCAGAAAACGGGTATTTCCAGCCAAATCCAAGCATTTAAGAAATAGCGTTAAATCTCGCTCTAAAACACGGAAGAAACCTATCCTTCCAGCTGCTCTGCTGTGTGTTGGTTCACCTAGGAGAGTTGAATCTTCCTTTAGATTCAGTAAATTTGAAACGTATTTTTTCCAGGAGCCGCATTATGATATTCCAAAGTGAATGAGAGTGTATTCTGAATTGAGAAATATCTGCTTCTAAAACCAAAACGGAGTAACCTAACAGAATGGTCTTCAATGTGTGAGTTCACCTTACAGAGTTAAACTGATGTGTGTTTTCAGGAGTTTGTAAACGCTTTCTGTAGATTAGCAGAAAATGAGGTTTTCCATTCAAATACAAGCATTTAAGAAATAGTGCTAAATGTCCCTCTAAAACACTGAAGAAACCTATGCCTAACACTGCTCTGCTCAGTGTTCATTCAACTAGGAAAGTTGAATTTACATTTAGATTCAGTGAGTTTGAAACGCGTTTCTTGCAGGAGCTGCATTTTGATATTCCAGAGTTAATGGGTGTACCTGCTGTATTGAGAAATATCTGCTTTTAATATGAAAACGGAGCAACCAAACAGAATGTTCTTCAATGTTAGCGTTATACTTACAGACGTAAACTGATGTGTGTTTCCAGGAGTTTGTAAAACCTTTCTTTAGAGAATCAAAAAACGAATATTTCCAGCCAAATCGAAGCATTTAAAAAATAGCTGTAAATCTCCATCTAAAACACAAAACAAACGTATCTTGCAATCTGCTCTGCTGTGAGTTCGTTTACCTAAGGGAGTTGAATCTCCGTTTAGATATGGAGAGTTAGAGGCACGTTTCTTCTAGGAGCTGCGTTTTGATATTCCAGACTGAATGGGAGTACACGCTGAATTGAGAAATATCTTTTTCGCAAAGCAAAACGGAGCAACCTGACAGAATGGCCTTCAATATGTGCGTTCAACTTACAAAATTAAACTGATATGTGCTTGCAGTAGTTTGTAAACCTTCCTGTAAAGAATCAGAGAACGGATATTTCCGGCCAAATCCAAGCGTTTAAGAAATAGCTGCAAATCTCTGTCTAAAACCGAAAACGAACGTATGTGGCAAATTCCTCTGCTGTGAGTTCTTTCAACTAAGGGAGTTGAATCTCCGTTTAGATTCAGAGAGTTCGAAGCACGTTTCTTCTAGGAGCTGCGTTTTGATATTCCAGAGTCAATTAGAGTAAACGCTGTATTGAGAAATATCTACGTCTAAATCCAAAAGGGAGCTACCTATCAGAATGGTTTTCAATGTGTGTATTCAACTTACAGAGTTAAACTGATGTGCGTTTGCACTAGCTTGTAAACTTTTTCTGTGAAGAAGTAGAAAACGGATATTTTTAGCCAAATCCAATCATTTAAGAAATAGCTGTAAGTCTCCATCTAAAACACAAAACAAATGTATTTTTCTAACTGCTCTGCTCTGTGTTCGTTCACGTAAGGGAGTTGAATCTCTGTTTAGATTTCGAGAGTTAGAAACACGTTTCTGCTAGTAGCTGCGTTTTGATATTCCAGAGTGAATTGGGAGTACACGCTGTATTGAGAAATATCTGGTTCTAAAATGAAAACGGAGATACCTAACAGAGTGGTCTTCAATGTGTACATTCAATTTATGGAATTAAAGTGATGTGTGTTTGCAGCAGTTTGTAAACCCTTTGTATAAAGAATATAAAAATGGGTATTTCCAGCCAAATCCAAGCATTTAAAAAATATCCGTAATACTGCATCAACAATTCAAAACCAACGTATCTTTCAACCTGTTCTGCTGTGTGTTCTTCCAACTAAGACAGTTGAATCTCTGTTTAGATTCAGAGAGTTAGAAACACGTTTTATGTCCGAGCTGCGTTTTGGTATTCCGGAGTAAATGGGAATATATGTTTAAGGTTTATTGCCGAGGTACAATGAGGAAACCGAGGCAGGTGTGAAAAAAGGTGAGAAGCCAGTTTATTCAGCTCCCCGACAACCTCAGTGGTCCAATAGGAGCCAGAGAAGTTGCACCCGGCTGTTCAGGGCGTGGGGTTTTATGGGGTGTGTAGGCAATTTATTGGTGACTGGGAAACAAAGAGAAGGCATTTCTATTGGCTGTGGAGGAGTAGGAAGTTCGTGAATCTGGCTGCCATTTGTAGGCAGGCGGGACTTTGGGTAAGTGGGCCTTGATTGACTACTTGGGAAACAATGAGAAGGCATTTCTATTGGCTATTGAGGAGCAGGAAGTACATAGAGTTAAAATGAGAAATACATGAAAGTAGCTGCCATTGATAGGCGGGACTTTGGGTAAGTGGGCCTTGATTGATTACTGGGGAATCGAAGAGAAGGCATTTTTATTGGCTGTTGAGGAGCAGGGAATACATGAAACTGGCTGCCATTGGTAGGCGGGACCTCAGGTACGCGGGCTTGCCAGGGGCGTATGGGGGCAGGCTGTTGTTGGGCATGGAACGGTGTAACAATTTCTTTGCAGGGTTTTTTATCAGCGGGCTGGAGGTTAGATACATAATTCAGTGCTGAAGGTGTGGGCTTGGGCATGGTATGCAGAGGCGGGTGCGGGGAAGCTTTGTGGGAAGCCAGATAATGAGCTCGGTTGATGACGCAGTTATCAGGCATGGAGAGTCATGAATGTATCCGTTTGACTCCCGGCAAGGCAACAGGCCTTACATTCCGACCTTCTTGATGATATAGGACGCCGTTTTTTCTCTGGTTACTTCCTGCTGAACAGGGGCGGTGTATGGGGTGGTGGTCGGTTTTCCGGTGCCTCAGTTGTGAGTTGGACAGAGGGGTGTGGTTGCATTTGATTTATGGCTATCCTGGAAATTTCTTTTATGCGAGCTTGTGAGAACCTGAGAAGGAAAGTGGCCAGCATTAGTAAAAGACAAATTACGATAATGGGAGTGATGATAGGAGTTAGCCAGGTAAGTATAGGGGATTGCCACCAGTTAAGAGAAGAGGCTGGTGCACTTTGTTTTCTTTGGAGGTCTTCTTGAAGATGATAGAGAGTGTTGACATTTTCTTCCACTAGACCAGTTTCATTAATGTAATAACAACATTATTCTTGGAGAAACAAGCAGGTACCTCCTTTTTCTGCTGTTAATAGATCTAGGGCCCGTCGGTTTTGGAGAATTACCTTTGCTAGTGACGTGATTTGTCACTGGAGGGATGCCAGAGTGGTGGCTGATGCCTCTATGGCTACCCAGAACTTGTTCTCTACTTGTGCGGCTAAAGTGACACTGTAGCCCATGTTGACACTGTAGCTTAGGGTGACACTGTAGCCCAGGGCACCACTCCCTATTCCAGCTGCTCTTAGAGAAGGGGCTAAAGAGAGGCCAACCACTAGTGGGAGGAAGACTGCTCATTTACTCTGGTGGTTTGGGGATGGTGTGACCAGGGATAGGAACTCAGCTTGTCCATATACTTCTAACTGTGGGACTAAGGTGGCTGGCACACAAGGGAAGGGAAGAGAAGTATCCATAACTTGGTGTATTTGATTAAATTTAACATGTTGATACCTTGTTGGTTTAGTTGAAAGCAAAGAGAAAATAAGACTCTGGGTGAAGGGGAATAGTAAAGAAGGTGTCTTTGAGGTCTAAAACTGTAAAATGAGAGGTAGTGGAAGGAATATTGGATAGTAGGGTGTAAGGGTTGGGGACTACTGGGTGGAGAGGTATTACTGCTTCATTGATTAGATGGAAGTCTTGAATTAGGTGGTAGTTGCTGGATGGCTGTAAGATAGGAGTATTACAAGGGGAACTGGTGGGGATAAGGAGTTCCTGGGACAAAATTCGAGGGATGATTGGTTTTAGGCCTTGATGGTGGTTTTTGAGATGGAAAACTGAGGTCGGAAGGGAAAGTGAGTAGGGTTTTTGAGAAATATTTTAACTGGTGTGTGGATGTGTGGCCACTACAGGCTTTGAGATGTCCCATACCGAGGGGTTAACGACCTCAGGATGGATAGGGGGTTGAGGTGAAGGGTTGTGACTCCGTGCATTACCAGTTAGAGTTAGTACTAGAAGATGGGTGGGGGATGAGGTTGGCTGTGAGGGGTTGGTGAGTTGAAGGGTGGCCTCTAGAGTTTGAAGGACGTCTCTCCTTAGTAGGGGAACTGGGCAGGAAGGCATGATCAGGAAGGAGTGAGAGAATGGGTGCCCCTCAAGGTTACAAGTTAATGGAGGAGTCTGGTTAGGGCAGGAGGGCTTTCCATTAATTCCCATAACTGACACCTGGGAAGGTGTGCTAGGGCCTGAGTAGGAAGGCAACACAGAGTAGGTAGACCATGTCCACTAAAAAGGAAATGGACTTACCCACTGCATGTAGCGTTACCTGAGGCTTGGCAAGGGTGAGAGGGGTTTTTGAGTCTGGACCACGTCAGTCGTCCAGGAGGCCGAGGAGTTCAAACAAAGGTACTGCATCCTCTGGACTGGCTTGCCCCTCACATGGAGGTGTGTGGGGTGGGCCTGTAGTCCGGAGTGGTCAGTCTACCTTCCAGTGTTCAGTCCGTGTGCAGATAGGACAGGGTCCCAGGGCCGGACACAGACAGGGGCACTATCAGGCCCAGTGTCTTTCCTGGCCGCATTTGAAACAGGGCCTGGGCAGGACTTTTGAAGCAGTCTGGGTGGGTCCAGAGGGTTCTGGGGGACCCTTTTGGAGGGGCTTTAATAGGCCCCTTACACCAGACACTTAGTCAGTTGCTTGTCTCAGAGCCACTACAAGAGCTTGGGTTTGGAGGCTTACCTGTTGCTGTAGCTGGGCTTGGCGGGCAGCCTCAGCCTTTTCTTCTCAGCCATGAAAACTTTAAATGCCATGTTTACCAGGTCTCGTATGGGAGTTTGGGTGCCCTCCTCTGCCTTCAATTTTTTTTAAATATCTGGTGCTGACTGGGAAATAAAGTGGGCCACTAGAAGGGTAGCCCCAGCTAAAGAGTCTGTATCTACTCGGGTATGGAGGACCATAGCGTTTGTTAGCCGGTCTAGGAAGGTAGCTGGATTTTCAGTATGACCCTGAGTTATTTCCCACAGTTTATCATAATAAACTACTTTTTGGGCTGCATCTTGCATGCCCTCTAGGAGGCACTGTAGCATTTGGTCTTGGCGGTGCTGGCCATTTTGGCCAGTTTGAAAGTCCTAGTTAGGATTGGCCTCAGGGACTGCCACTGCGCCTACTGGCATTTGATCATTAGTGAGATGTACTTGATCAGCGTGTGCCCTGACTGCCATGAGAATGCAGTTATGCTCATCAGGAGTAAGGGTAGAGGACAGGATTACATAAGTGCATGTCAGGTTAAGTTATATGCCTGAGTGAGATAAAATTTCTTGATGTAAGCAGTGGGGTTGGCAGAGAATGACCCTAAACGTTTCTCAATAGTGGACAGGTCAGTAAGAAAGAAGGGAACGTGCACTCGGACAACACCCTCTGCCCTGGCCACCTCGTGGAGAGGACAAAGGAGGGAGATTTTGTTGCTGGGAGCACTACGTGAAAAAGTGTGAGCACTAACAAAAGAGTCCACATCTGAACTTGGAAGAGAAGGAGGAGGAGCAGGAGGTTGGGGGTCCGCGTATGACGGGGGATTAGTGGATTGAGTGGAGGGTAAGGAGAGTTTTTCAGGCAGATTGGGGTCAGAAAAAGAAGAGGATGTCGGCGAAGGGGCTGAGGGCAGTAGGGGGACGTTTTTTGCCAGTAGTACTTGGGCAGTACTGCAGGATGAGCAGAGGCTGGGGTGGGAATGGAGGTGCCAGAAAGCCTGAATATAAGAAACTTCTACCCACTTGCCATTTCTTTGGCAGATGTTGTCTAAATCTGTTAGAACATTAAAGTCGAGGGTGCCCTCAGGAGGCCACTTAAACTGGTTGTCTAGAGGATACTGTGGCCAGGCCACAGAGGAGAGGAAGAGTAACATTTTCTTTTTTATAGAAAGACTCAGTTTAGGTAGATTTTGGACTAGGCATCCTAGTGGTGACTTGAGGTCTGGGTGGGAGTTCTGATTACCCATATTTTATCTTCTTCTGTTGCTTAAGGGCAAAAAGTGGACACGAAGAACAAATATACCAAACACGGACAGAAAAGTTCCTTTCCTGGAGGGGGAGGCTGAGAGAACTTACAAGCTACAATGATAACAATGAGGAGGAAAATAAAAAGGGACAGGGATAGAGCTATTTGCCACATGGTAGAGTTATTTGTAGAGGTAGGAACTTAAGAAAGGTCCCCTGAAGCTAGTGATCTGCTACCCACTGTAGAATATCCAGGACTTCCAGGAAGGCAGGCCTGCTCGCTCTAAAACACAGAAGAAACGTATCCTTCATACTGCTCTGCTGTGCGTTCATTAAACTAGGAGAGTTGAATCTCCCTTTAGATTCAGCGAGTTTTAAACGCGTTTCTTGCAGGAGCTACGTTTTGATATTCTAGAGTGAATGGGAGTACACGCTGTATTGAGAAATATCTGCTTCTAAAACCAAAACGCAGCAACCTAACAGAATGGTCTTCAATGTGTGCGTTCAACTTACAGAGTTAAACGATGTGCGTTTGCAGTAGTTTGTAAACCCTTTCTGTAGAGAAGCAGAAAACGGGTATTTCCAGCCAAATCCAAGCATTTCAGAAATAGCGCTAAATCTCGCTCTAAAAGACAGAAGAAACGTATCCTTCAAACTGCTCTGCTGTGCGCTCGTTGAACTAGGAGAGTTGAATCTCCCTTTAGATTCAGCGAGTTTGAAACGCGTTTCTTCTGGGAGCTGCGTTTTGATATTCCAGAGTGAATGGGAGTACAGGCTGTATTGAGAAATATCTGCTTCTAAAACCAAAACGGAGCTACCTAACAGAATAATCTTCAATGTGTGCATTCAACTTACAGAGTTAAACTGACGTGTGTTTTCATCAGTTTGTAAACTTTTTCTGTAAAGAATCTACAAATGGATATTTTCAGCCAATCCAAACATTTAAAAAATAGCTGTAAGACTGCGTCTGAAACACAAAACCAATGTATCTTTCCAACTGCTCTGATGTGTGTGAGTTCAACTTAGAGTTGAATCTCTGTTTAGATTCAGAGAGTTAGAAGCACGTTTCTTTTAGGAGCTGCGTTTTGATATTCCAGAGTGAATGAAAGTGCATGCTGTATTGAGAAACTTTTGGTTCTAAAACCAAAATGAAGCTACCTAACAGAATGGTCTTCAATGTGTGCATTCAACTTACAAAGTTAAACTGATTTGTGTTTGCAGCAGTTTGTAAACACTTTTCATAAAGAATCTGAAAACGGATATTTCCAGCAAATCCAAGCAGTTAGTAATGGCCGAAAGACTGCATCAAAAACACAAAGCAAACGCATGTTTTAAACTGCTCTGCTGTGTGTTCGTTCAACTAGAAGAGTTAAATCTCCGTTTAGATTCAGAGAGTTAGAGACACGTTTCTTCTAGGCACTGTGCTTTTTTTCTTTTGTTTTTATTTATTGCATTTTAAGTTTTGGGGTACAGGTGCAGAGCATACAAGATAATTGCATAAGTACACAGATGGCAGTGTGTTTTGCTGCCTTCCTCTTCTTTACTCACATTTGGCATATTTTCCCAGGCTATCCCGCCCCAGCTCCCCCTTCCTGCTGTCCCTTTCCTATTCTCCCCAACAGACCTCAGTGTGTAGTACTCCCTTCTGTGTGTCCATGTGTACTCATTTTTCATCACCCGCCTATGAGTGAGAATATGCGGTATTTCATTTTCTGTTCTTGTGTCAGTTTGCTGAGAATGGTGTTCTCCAGATTCATCCATATCCCTATAAAGGGCACGTACTCGTCATCTTTCATTGCTGCATAATATTCCATGGTGTATATGCGTCACATTTTCCCAGTCCAGTCTATCATCGATGGGCATTTGGGTTGGTTCCAGGTCTTTGCTATTATAAACGGTGCTGCAATGAACATTTGTGTGCATGTGTTCTTATAGTAGAACGATTTATAGTCCTTTGGTTATATACCCAGTAATGGGATTGCTATGTTAAACGAAATTTCTATTTCTAAGGCCTTGAGGAATTGCCACAGTGTCTTCCACAATGGTTGAACTAATTTGCACTCCCACCAACAATGTAAGAGTGTTCCCATTTCTCCGCATCCTCTCCAGCATCTGTCGTCTCCAAATTTTTTGATGATTGCCATTATTACTGGCATGAGATGGTATCTCTGTGGTTTTGATTTGCATCACTCTAATGACCAGTGATGATGAGCATTTTTTCATATGTTTGTTGGCCTCATGTATGTCTTCTTTTCTAAAGTGTCTGTTCATATCCTTTCCCCATTTTTGAATGGGCTTGTTTGTTTTTTTTCTGTAAATCTGTTTGAGTTCTTTGTAAATTCTGGATATCAGCCCTTTGTCAGATGGATAAACTGCAAAATTTTTTTCCATTCTTTTGGTTGCCGATTCACTCTAGTGACTCTTTCCTTTGCTGTGACAAAGCTGTGGGGTTCGATTAGGTCCTATTTGTCTATTTTGGCTTTTGTTGCCAATGCTTTTGGTGTTTTGGTCATGAAGTCCTTGCCTACTCCTATGTCCTGAATGGTTTTGCCTAGATTTTTTTCCCGGGTTTTTATGGTGCCAGGTCTTATGTTTAAGTCTTCAATCCAACTGGAGTTAATTTTAGTGTAAGGTGTCAGGAAGGGGTCTAGTTTCTGCTTTCTGCACATGGCTAGCCAGTTTTTCCAACACCATTTATTAAACAGGGAATTCTTTCCCCATTGCTTGTTTTTGTCTGGCTTATCAAAGATTTTATTGTTGTAGATATGTTGTGTTGCCTCCGATGCCTCTGTTCTGTTCCATTGGTCTATGTCTCTGTTTTGGTACCAGTACCATGCTGTTT
>JAPYYA010006200.1:0-10020 GCA_028533165.1 Leontopithecus rosalia
GGGGTGGGGAGTTGGGGAGAGATAGCATGGGGAGAAATGCCAGATATAGGTGAAGGCGAGGAAGGCAGCAAATCACACTGCCACATGTGTACCTATGCAACAATCTTGCATTTTCTTCACATGTACCCCAAAACCTAAAATGCAATAAGAAAAAAAGACAACATATAGGGTGCAGTGAATACTGCTTGGGTGGTGCTCGCTTTGGTAGCACATATACTAAAACTGGTATACTGCTCGGGTGATGGGTGCATCTGGATTTCACAAATCACCACACTTACTCGTGTAACCAAACACCACCTATATCCCAATAACTTATGGAAAAATAAAAAATAAATAAGGTACTGTTGTGAAGGTGTTCTGCAGATGTATAATCAGTTGACTTTAAGGGAGGTTATACTAGATAATCCAAATGGGCTTAATCCAATTAGTTAAAAATTCTTAAGAGCAGAGCCTACCTTTTCCTGAAACAGAAACTCTACCTGTGGACAGCAGTTGTGGTCTCAGGTTTAGCAGCCAGAGTTCCAGCCTGCCCTTTCTGACAGTTTCTCCTACAGATTTGGGGATTGTCTAGACAGCTCTTTCTGTACAAGCCAATTCCTTACAAAAATGTTCAATATATATATTAACTACTGTTGTTTTTCTGATTGAATATTGACTCTTATTAGAATAATTTTTAAACTGTTCTTAATCTGAAAAATAATTGACTGTTAAAAATATAGTCATGATGTATTGAATGAAGTGAATGACAGCAATGTCACAAGAGATCGTAAGGTAGAATTGGGAATAGCCCATCATAAATTATTTGCACTGCCTGTGGTTTGCTATAGGTTAATTTGAAAATTGACTTACATTAGTTAAAAATGTATATTGTAAACTCAAGAACAGCCACTAAAATTTTTTTAAGTTTGATTGAAACACTAAAAAAGAGGTAACATGGGATCATATAAAATGCTCAATTGAAGTGAGAAGAAAAGAAACAAAGAACAAACTCAAGGATAAAGAATAGTCACAAATATTATAGATGCTAATCCAATTATATTAGAGGATGTTGTATATATGATTCATGGGAGATTTTTAGCATAATTTTATGCCTCATGATAACTAATGGTGTATACAAGACCTCATACATTTGTCAAACCCACAGAATTTTATAGTACAGAGGAAACAATGTGTTCAAACTTTTAAAAAAAATAGGTAGTTGGAAGATTTCAGGATAGAATGTAGTATATAACAAAAGAATTTAACTGTATCACAAATATATGAAACAACATCACTGAGGGGAATGGGAGAAAACATCTTGATTTTGTGACACTGGAAATGAGTGAAGTCTGTAAGAGTAAAGGCAAAAGAAACTATAGATGAGCATTATCTTCTAGCTAAATCCATGAGAGTACTGGTTAATTCTAAAAACCACTTACATGTAAAATAAAGGTAATAATTAAGGCCAGGCATGGTGGCTCACGCCTGTCATCCCAACATTTTGGGAGACCGAGGCAGGCGGATGACTTGAGGTCAGGAGTTTGAGACCAACCTGGCCAACATAGAATATAATGAAATCCTATCTCTACTAAAAATACAAAAAAAAAAAAAACTAGATGGATGTGGTGGTGCACTTCTTTAATCCCAGATACTAGGGAGGCTGAGGTGGGAAAATTACTTGAACCCAGAGGTAGAGGTTGCAGTGACCCGAGACCACACCACTGTACGCCAGCCTATGTGACAGAATGAGAGAAAGAGAAAGACAGACAGACAGACAGACAGAGAGGAAGGAAGGAAGGGAGGAAGGGGAGGAAGGGGAGATGGGGGAAGGGGAGATGGGGGAAGGAAGGGGGGAGTGTGGTGAAGAAGAGGGAGAAAAAAAGAGAAAGAAAGAGAAAAAGATGATAATTAAATGAATGGCAAATGGCTGGAGGTAGGTTTTTCACTGTTTGAGTAGGAGGTTACAGACAATCAAGAGGAACAGACTAGAATTATCCATGTGGTAATAGATTAGAGTAGGACACATCAGTATAAACTCATGTTTAGCTTAATATGGATACAGATGTATATATGTAGAAATATTTACAGATGTGTATATATGCACATGTCAGGGTATACACATATATTTCTTAGCTTTGTCAGCTGAGAGGGACAAAAAGCGGTAATACCTTAGTAGCAACAAGGATACCTGGAGCCCAGATCATGGCTTTTAATACCAATCTCCAGTAAGATTCCTTGGAGAAATGGCCAATTCTAAAACTAGAGCAGGGAATAAACAAGATGAGTCTGGAGTATCTAGTGGTCTCAGAAAATAAGCAAGTGTCAAAAAAATAAAAGCAAAATCACAGTGACAGTGGTATGTCAAAGGGACACTATACCCAACTGAAGGAGCTCAGAATGGCCAAACCTGGCCATTGAGCAACAAAATAGTCATGGTGGATTGTAACCTGGAATGTAAAATAGGTATCTATGAGTCTATACTGGTATTAATAAATGATTAAATAAGTAATGGGAGAGAAAAGACAAACTTCCATGTAGAAGAATTCCAGTTGCATATAGTTACTAATAATGTATGGCATTCTTACAAATCACTGAGAGTAGGTTTTATGGGTTCTCATCACGAAACAAGTATGCAATGTAATGCATATGGCACTTAGCTCCATTGAGCTAGTCCACAATGTCTACAAATTTTAAAAGCATCATGTTGTACAGAATATATACAACTAAACCTTAGACTATTTTTAATTTTAAGAAGATTCAAATCTATGTAGATATACACCCCTTAAGGAGGTAGAGGATACCTTAAATGTAGGCTCACAGTGACTTCATTGCAAAAAGTATAATGTGGAAAGCGGGGGGAAATAACTTTACAGTGGAGAAATCTTTCAGTAATCCATGACATCCAACATAACATCTCATTAATCTTTATCAAGTCTAATATCAGAAGGAATAAGCCATATTGACAGTATATACCATTGATGTAATGTGATAAGAATGGCACATTGCCACTTTGGTATTCCTCCCCGAAACCCATAACCTTAATTTGATCATAAGTAAAACATCAACCAAATTTCAATTGTGAGACTTTCTAAAATTACCTGAACAGTACTCCTCAAAACTGTCCAGGTCATCAAAAACAAGGAAAGTCTGAGAATCTGTTACAATCTGAGAAGCATAAGGAAACATGACAACTAAATGTAATGTGGCCTCCTGGGTGGACTCCTGGAACAGAAATAGGACACTAGGTAAAAGCAAAGGAGGTCTCATAAATTGTGGGCTTTTGTATAAAATATACTAATTATGTGTGTGTGCATGTATGTACTTACACATAATTGGAATTTTAATTTGAATGTATTTAGCTGCGAGTAAAATTGAGCTTCTTTTCATATATTTAATTCTTTTCTGTAAGGACAGATTTTTTTGCAAATTGGTTCTTTATCAGAAAGGAGGAGGAAGGGAAAAAGGAAGGAAGAAACGAAGGAAGGACATGCTGAAATCAGCAGTGGAGTTTCCATTTTAACAGTTTTAATCCATTTTACTTACATTAGTCCTAACTTTGATTTTAAACTCTATTATAGTCTAGTATTTTTTAATTTTTTAAACTTTAATTCTTAATCTGGATAGTTTTAATTTACAATAGTTTAAATGTTTTCACTTTTTAAAATTACCATTTTTACAGTATTCCTTTCTTTTATATAAATTTGTTATATTTATAACAAGTATTGACTTGTTTATGAAGACGCATGTTCTAACTGCAGTGAGAAAGCCAGCATTACTATTTATTTTATTTTTTGAGACGGAGTTTCGCTTGTTACCCAGGCTGGAGTGCAATGGCGCGATCTCGGCTCACTGCAACCTCCGCCTCCTGGGTTCAGGCAATTCTCCTGCCTCAGCCTCCTGAGTAGCTGGGATTACAGGCACACACCACCATGCCCAACTAATTTTTTGTATTTTTGGTAGAGACGGGGTTTCACCATGTTGACCAGGATGGTCTCGATCTGTTGACCTCGTGATCCACCCGCCTTGGCCTCCCAAAGTGCTGGGATTACAGGCTTGAGCCACGGCGCCTGGCCGAAAGCCAGCATTACTAATATGAAAGTTGGGAAAATGACTTTGCTGCTTGTATTATTAGCTATTGCTACATAAAAATTACCCCAAATGTAGTGGCTGAAAACAATAGTCATTTATTATATCTCAATAATATCAGTGAGTCAGGAATTCATACTGTGACCACAGAGCCACTTGCGCCTACTTCATTATGTCTGGACCTCAGCTGGAAGGCTTAAAATCTTGTGCCCGGAATCATCTGAAGGCTGCTCACTGAAGACTTGTTGAAATCATTTGAGTCTGGCTGTCAGCTGAGGTCTGAGCTAGAGATAACAGAACGTAAACACATGGGCCAGAACATACACACATGGCCTCACCACATGGTCTGGGCTTCCACACAGCCTGGTGGCTGTGTTCTAACAGTAAGCAAGCTAAGAGAGAAAAAGAGTGAGGTGGAACCCATACTGCCTAATTATAACCTGGACTTGAAAATCACGCAGCATCACTTCTACCACATCCTGTTGGTCAAGGCAGTTCCAGACATGTATTCAGTTTTAATGAGGAGACAACATTGTCAATGTCATGTTTGTTGACAAGCATATGGGATGGGATATATATTGATGAAGCCATATTTAGAAAATATAATTTGCCAGATTACCAGACACATTTTAAAGAATCCTTTATGTTTCTTTATGTCTCATTATTATGGCTCGAAATAAACTTTGTGGCTTCCAAGTTTGGCTGTAAACATAGACAAAAAGATAGGTAAACAGACTTCACCTGGTTAACTCAGAATGATTTGGTACAATACATTTCTCTGTCCCATCCTGTTAACTGATGGTTGTTTCTTCCATATATTGTCAACCATTCACATATTCTACAAAATTTTAGAGTCCATGTTCTAGTCACTGCACTGGGATCTACAGAAATATTGGTAACATTACAGAATCCCTGGCCTTAATGAGCTACAGGTTTGTGGGCAACATACAAAGGAAGCAGGAAATTATAACTCAATGTGTTTTGTATGTTAACAATGGTAAATATTGGGTGCTATGGAAGCACTTGGGATAGACACATTACCTAGGCCTGGGAATTGAGAACAGCTTCCCAAGAGAAGTGACGCTGTGACTTAGAATGAATACCTAGGAGTTATCCAGGAAATAGGTATCCATGATGGAGGAAGGCAGTTGGTAAAAGTATTCAAGACAGAGGGAAAAATAGGTTCACACTCCTAGGGACAAGAGAAAATGTGGCATAGTCATCGATCAGATCTTGTAATGCCAAGGTCTGATTTGAAGCCCAAGGCTTCAAAGGTACTATGCAAAGCAGCTGGGATTAAAAGTCCAGCTCAGAGACCCCCTTCAGGCCTACTATACCCTCTATGTGGAGTGACTTATCAGGCTTTGTCCACTTATATATCCCCAGTGCCTAGTATACCTAGCACACAGAGATGCAATAAGTATTTGTGGCTTCATACTTGGATTCCTGTCTCTGAATATTGATTTGGATGAAAATGCTACTGGACAGTCTTGCTATTCATTATTTTCCATCCTAGATGCAGCATTTTCAGCTCAGGTTCAGCTCCAAAATCGTGGTCCAAAGAAAAGATCTGCCATCATAGCTTCCCAGCTCCAACCCAGGCCAGCAACCAGAGCTACTGCTCCTCCAAAAGTTTTGTCAAGCACTTAAAGAGCAAACAGGGCATTTGAAAATTCATGGTCCCCAACATCATTAAGATCTGACAGAAGTCATAGCCATAGACCTGGAGTTGGTTATAAACAGGGAATGATACGGCTCACACAAATACTTTTGGCCTACCTGGATAAGGACACAAGTGATGTTAACTGTCCTAATGTACATGCCTGCAAGAAGATATAACTAAAGGGATTTAGTCATAGAGCTGGGTTTATTGCACCAGCCTCAAGCTAATACACACACACACAGAATATTATTTCCACTTTGAAAAGTAGGAAACCCTGCCATTTGTGACAACACGAATAAACCTAGAAGGCATTGAGTGAAACAAGCCAGACACTACAAGACAAATACTGCATGAATTTACTGGTATGTAGAATCTTTAAACATTAAATTCATAGAAACAGAATAGAATGGTCCTAGGGGTGAGGGGAGTAAAGAATGAGGAAATGTTGGTTAAACGGTATAAATTTATAGTCATAAGATGAGTAAGTTCTGGAGACCTCATGCACAGCATTATTACTATACTTAATGATAACATACACCTGAAGTTTGCTGAAAGTGGATTTTTTTTTTGAGACAGTGTCTTACTTTGTCATCCAGGCTGGAGTGCAGTGACACAGTGTTGGGTCATTGCAATCTCCGCCTCCAGGTTCAAGTGATTCTCCTGCCTCAGCCTCCCAAGTAGCTGGGATTAGAAGCACATGCCGCCACGCCCAGCTCATTTTTGAATTTTCAGTAGAGTTGAGGTTTCACCATATTAGCCTGAACGGTTTCCATCTCCTGACCTCATGATCCGCCCATCTCAGCTTCCCAAAGTGCTAGGATTACAGGTGTGAGCCACTGCGCCTGGCCCAACTCCATAAAATTTTTATTTGTCAATTATACCTCAAAAAATGAAAAATATTTTAAAAAAAACCTCATCTATATTTTGGTTCATCTGTCCCATCTCCTTTGTCAATCATAGTATAGGAAATATTCTGCAAACCCCAATTACTACCACCCAGCTCACTTTTCCTGCTTCTTTCATCCAACTGGCTGGACTTAGGATTCCATGACAACAGAGAATGTCCAACTGCAGAGTTTACTGGGGAGCTTACACTAGTAATTCAGTCAGATCATAGAACAAGTATCTCCAACATAGAGGCAATCCCAGTGGTGTTTAATAGTGTGTGTTTGTAATGTATCTAGTTTTTCATACATTGCTATTTTAGATTATTTTCTCCTTAGCCAAATGGAGGAAATAAATGAAAGAAGGTAAATGTGGGTTGGAAATTCTATCTCTTTCAACCTCAGAGAGGTTGTCATAGGATCTTCCATTCCTTCCTTTCCTCTTGCCAAAGATGACTTGGAGATCTGGCTAGATTTTGATGACCTAAGTCTATTAGAACAGACAAGGGAAATAATGTTAAGAAAACATTTATGTTAGGAATTGGTAAATCACACTGTGGAAGCTAAGATCCTGAGGTTTACCTGGATAATTCTTTTGTGGCATCAATGGAAACAATGACCTTTTGTTCCAAAGTATGTTAAGTCTGCTTCTGTGTACCTGGGTGTGGCAATGTTCTCTCCTACAAGTGGTTTGACTAACTCACTTAAGCTGAGTAAACCATCCACTCATGGGTTCCTGTGGTTAGCATTGTTCAAGCTCACTCTGAATGGTAGGCACAAACTTATCATATGACTTACCGCTATCCTAGTGATATGCTACTGTCTAAAGTAGCCTTTATTCCCTCCAAAGGTAGAGATGCACAGAAGCTCAAATTCAGCCACAGAACTTTCTAAAATCTTCTAGTTAGCTTCAGCCTTGGCCTTGGCCTTCAGAAGGCCAGTCAATGCAAACTTCAGCATCACTTCTGAAATTCCTAAATTTGCAGCTTATCAATTTTCTTGTGAATATTTGGTGGTCATCATAGCTACCCTTCCTAACAAGGTCTAATAACTTCTTGTATGCATTATTTACAGCTTTCATTATATCTGGATCACTGATAATTTTCGTGGCTGTTGTACATAATTTTAAAGATTTTTCTCCTTTTAAATCTTGAGTTGGCATTCTGCTTTTAATTGTTCCTCACACATAACGAAGAATTTCTTAAAAGGATTTTTTGGAAGGCTTAAGACTTAAGTAAAAACAAATAAATAAAAATTAATGTTTCTAAAGGCTATTTTGTTTTCATTTTTAGTGTTAATGCCCTAAAAATTTTACAAAGTTTAGAATTATATCTACTCTCTATTGTTGTAATGTATTTCTATAAACATATGTCTAACCACATATAGTACTTTTTCTAAAAGCATTGAGTAAAAATACTCTTCGTATTTTAATAACTGTTTCCCTATTTAGCTGTTTAAATATTCTCATCACTTATTCTGTATAAAACTAATAACTTTTAAAGTCATCTTTATTACTCATTTGTCTTCAAACATCTGATAAAATTTTAACATATAAAGCACATAAAGATATTATGTTGTTCCTGGTCATATTTAATGTCCACATCTGTATTTGAAAATAAAGTCATATACTAAAAATGACTCCAAAAGCATGCCTTGCTCATGTAACTGACCTTTTGTGTTGACAAATATGGTGGAAATCTACCTTATTAAAAGCACGTAAGCCGGGAAGCTAGAAGTGAAGTAAACTGTAAGTTATTTGGTTTTCCAAGGGTTAAAATGGAAGCCTCAGAGGATATTTGAGCCAAATACTGTGGCTCAAGTTGTCCATTGGTGCACTTAGGAGATCTAAGGGAAATCCTACCCTTTCCTAGCACGGTCAGCAGGCCCGCGTAACAAGGCACACGGGACTGAAAACTGCAGCTTCAGGATTGGTTAGATACCTTCCCCAAGATTCTCTTCATATTCCATCCAGCTCTCAGGCAACCCTGGCTTCAGGCTTTTACAAATATATAAAATTGTATTCGTGTGAAAGGTAATTCCTTTGTAGAACCTATTTTACTGCACCTTCCATATTCATAGACAGGCTTACTCTCCTCTCATGTTTTTTACATGAAATGTGTAAGCTGAAAGTGAAGATGAAGAAAAATCCTTCCTTGACACTCTCAGGTTTCCAACTGTCAGTTTTAGATGGTCACAGTACCAAAATTTGTCTCCACTATTGTTTAAATATTTTAGGAACTCATTTAGGCCAGAGAAAAGCAACTGGCTCAGTGAAATTTTTCTTAACATTCACCATTCCCATGCCCACTCCCTTCCTGCTACAGAGAAGTGCCCTTCCAGATATGTGAGCTCAGCACTTTCAAACCCCTTCCAGCTTCTTCCTTACAACTGTTTTCACTACCATGATAAGAACACTTAACATGAGATCAACAAAATTTTCAGTGTATAATCAGCATTGCTAACTATCAGCACAATGCTGTAGAACAAATCTCTAGATCAGCTGGCATAACTGACACTTTTTTGAGACAGTCACGTTCTGGTTCTATCACCCAGGCTGGAGTGCAATGGTGTGACTTTGGCTCACTGCAACCTCCACCTCTGGGTTCAAGCAATTCTCCTGCCTCAGCCTCCCAAGTAGCTGGGACTACAGGCATGTGCCAACATATCCAGCTAATTTTTTCTTTTTTTGGATATTTAGTAGAGACAGGGTTTCACTGTATTAGCCAGGAGGGTCTTGATCTTCTGACCTCATGATCCACCTGCCTCAGCCTCCCTAAATGCTGGGATTATGGGCATGAGCCACAATGCCTGGCCATAACTGAGCTTTAAGCCCCTTGAACAGCAACTTTCCATTCCCCTTCCTCCAACTCCTAGCAACCACCTACTCTATGCTTCTCTCTGTGTTTCGCTATTTGGGATGACTCCAAAATCCTGCAGTATTTGCCCTTCAGTGATTAGTCTAACAATGTTTCTCACAGTTCATCTGTGTTGTCACAAAGGGCAGGATTCCCTTCTTTTCTGAGGCTGGATAATGTTCCATTATATACACAACCCTTTATCCTTGTTCATTTCCTGAAATCCCTGTCCCTCCTGTCATGTAAGAGGAGAGAAGAGAGAGCAGGGATATATGTTCTGAATATACTACCCCACTCTTTGGACATATTTGTATTTTATGGAGAAGACCTGATCCCAAAGAAGTTATAACAGTAGTAAATCTATCCTAGCTGTATGTTACTGAAAGAAAGGGTTGATGACAGAGGATGTATTTTCTTTTTTTTTTTTGTTACTTTATTTATTTATTTTTTTTTTGGGGGGGGAGAAAGGGAGGAAGGCTGGAAGGGAGGGAAGGAGGGAGGGAGGGAGGAAGGGAGGGAGGAAGGAAGGGATGAAGGAAGGAAGGGAGGAAGG
>JAPYYA010006201.1:0-10020 GCA_028533165.1 Leontopithecus rosalia
GTTCCCCCCCAGTGTCTCTCATGGTCAGTTCCCCCCCAGTGTCTCTCATGGTCAGTTCCCCCCACAGTGTCTCTCATGGTCAGTTCCCCCCCAGTGTCTCTCATGCTCAGTTCCCCCCAGCATCTCTCATGGCCAGCTCCCCTCTCCCAGCATCTCTTATGCTTAGTTCAGCGTCTCTCAGAAGCAGCATTTCTTCTTCATGACCTTCCCCTGAGATCTGTGTCAGATCCTGTGCGGCCACCCTCATGCCCTCCATGTGAAACTGAGTGGGGGAAAGGGGACACATATCTCCCGGCTCCTGGCTGCCTCTGTGGTGAGATCCCCCAGACACACTGAGTGAGGCTTCCAGGACAGGGGGCGGAAGGAAAAGGATTATGGGATTAAGTGAAGTGCAAATGTGGCTTTAAAGTTTTAAAATCCTCCACATATTGTGAGGGAGGAGCAAGCACCACACCGGAAGCTGTGTCCACCCCTCATTCAGCAGAGAGACCGCCTGGGCTGCTCTGTGGGGGACGCCCCTGTGCTGGAGCCAGTGCAGCAAAAGGACCCGGGAGGTGTGTGTGGCTCGTCAGCCCAGGGTGGGCCAGGCTGGGACTGGAGCCGTGTGCACAGCGTGGCTGAAAACCAGCAGGACTCCGGGTCCACCCAGGGGCCTGATGGCCTTTGGCTGGGCCTCTCGGTGGGGGCAGCTTGGGGTCTTGCCACATTCCTGGCTGTGTTTTACCCAAGGAAGAGGAATGGTAGGAACAGTGGTTTCTGCACACCTACCCCCCATTCCCCAGGCAGCACTGAGCTGGGGTCTGGGCCTGGCAGGGAGTGGTGCCCACCTCGGGCCTGAGGTGCAGAGAACCAGGCCACAGCAGCTGTGCGTCATGTGTCGGGCATCATTCCCAGGCAGTGAGAGCTCAGATTGGACCCGGCCTGACTGGACGGTGGGTGGCGGGAGTGCCTGGGCTGAACTGTGGCTGGACCTTCTCCACCTGCAGTGCAGGGAGGAGGCTTCATTCATGATGGTGTGAGTTGTTGCCATGTCCCTTTGGAGCTTGGAAGAAAGTACAAGCCACCTTTTAGGGGAGCTGCGAGGGTCAACACAGGACCTCACCCCCTCCCCATCTGGCTTCAACTTCGCAGCTGCACAAAACAGCACCGAGTAGCTATTCCAGAAATGACGGAATTGTGCCCCAGAAGAGTGGTGGCTTCCTTGCTCCTTGTTATAGGAGATGCTCTGATAGCTTCAACCTAAAGTAATCAAAGAGTGAAAATCTAGTTTAAAGAGTTTATTGAAGCATGAAATTTGAGGATGGGTCACCTGACAAGCACAGATTTCAAAGAATGGAAGTCAGTCTTCCAAAGTGCAGAAGTTTGGGGATTATTTATATAGACGCTTCAGGGAATCTTAACAGAATTTCAGCATCTTTCTATGATCTCATTGGTTAAGGCAACGTTATTGTTGGGAGTGGCACGTACAACATTACACTCACAGCTCAGAGACCCGCTCCACCCACTCACAGCTCAGAGGGACCCACTCCACCCACTCACAGCACAGAGGGACCCACTCCACCCACTCACAGCACAGAGGGACCCACTCCACCCACTCACAGCAGAGACCCACTCCACCCACTCACAGCAGAGGGACCAACTCCACTCCACTCACACAGAGGGACCCACTCCATCCACTCACACAGAGGGACCCACTCCACCCTCCCACATGGGAGAGGGACCCACTCCACCCACTCACAGCAGTGGGATCCATGCTTCTGCAGTTTCTTCTTTCAAGTTGGGAGGTCTGTGGCTGCCCTGCCCGGATCTTCCTGGACCCTGAGCGTGGAGGGGAAATGTCTGGTCATCTGGTCTGGGGTGAGTGCAGTGGAGAAACCCAGCCTCGTTGGCTGGTGCTGACCAACTAAATTAACCATCCTGTCTTTCAAGTCTTTCATGTGGACAAAAAAAATCCAATTAAAATCTTTCTTACTATTTTCTTTTGGATACATCTTGTCTCACAGAAAGATTTAAGGGTGATTTTAGAACTTCCACTTCCATCTAAGGTGGAGTAAAAGGAACCAACTGACCCAACCAAGTACAACACAAGAAAAAATACAAAGCCGTGGTTGTTTTTAATGCACTGGATATGAAATGATGAAGGACAGTGATCCCTGGGAGTCAGGAAACAGAGAAGGTGAGACCTGGCGATGCCACAGCTCAAGACAGAGGTTCTTGGCCATGGTACAGGGCAGGGAGCTGAGGCAGAGCCTGTGGGCTTTCTGAGTTAGGGAGCTGGACTGGTATCCCAGGGCAGGTGGAGTCCATGGGACAAGCACCCTGCAGGTGGGAGGGGAGTGGAGGCCTGGGGAGAGGGCCTGGTCTTCAGTGAATCTTTCTCAGCGTAACTGAGAAAGCTGCCCCCGGGAGGAAAGTCCCTCAGAAAGGATCAGAGCTCCCCCAGGGCTGGAGCTGGTCCCACTCCCACTGGTCAGTCTTATTAAAGGAGAAGATTTAAAGGTATGCTGATCACGAGAAACTCACTTTAAAAATAAAAACACAGGTGGGTTATAATAGAGAGACAAAGGAATATCATGTTAACACTACGCCAACAAAACCTGGACTTACTGTACTCATGTCAGATACAGCAGAGGCCTAATGGACCTTCACTAAACATTCCACCTGACAGCAGCAGAGGGCAGGTGATTCCTAAGTGGACCTGGAGTGTTTACAGAGAGAGAGCTGTGTTAGTTGGGGGCCTCCAGGGAGACAGAGCCAGGAGGAGATGCTTCTCAGAGATCTCAGAGAGAGGAGAGAGAGAGAAAGAGAAAGAGGAGAGGGGGAGAGAGAGAAGAGAGAAAGGAGAGAGAGGACAGAGGAGAGGGAGAGCGAGTTATTGTGAGGACTGTACGGGCGCAATTATTGAGGCAGCAAAGCCCCAGCATCTGCTGTCTGCAAACTGCAGACCAGGAGAGCCAGTGGTGCAGCTCAGTCTTGGTCTGAATCTCTGACAACCAGGAAAAGTGATGGTGTAAATCCCAGCCTGATGGCAGGATAAGATGAGATGAGAGGTCCCAGCTCAACAGTGAGGCAGTAAGAAGGAAGCCCCTTCCTCCTTCCTCTGCCTTTTCTTCTGTTCAAGCTCTTGGTGGGTGGGGTCGTGCTGCCCACACTGGGGAGGCCCACCTGCTTGGCTGGGTCCCCAGATTCAAATGCTGATTTCATCTGGAAACTGACTCACAGACATGCCTAGAGATGATGTCCCATCTGGGCATCCCAGGGCCCAGTCAGGTTGACACATAAAGGAACGAGACCCTATCTTGAGCCTTAAAACAAATATAAATTAAAAAATAAAATCACACAAAGTATCTGCTGTGACCACATGGAATTAAAGTAAGAGTTAATATCAAAGTTATTAGAAAATCCCCAAATATTTAAACACTAATAGATTCATAATTAACTCATGGGCAAAAGGAGAAACTATGATTAGAAAGTATTTTGAACTAAAGATGAAAACCAGGAAATGAAAACCTGTGGAATGCGGTGAGATCGGTATTTGTGGGGGCATGTAAAGCACTGAACATCTTTATTCGGGAGAGAGAAGTCTCAGACCAGTGACTTTGGCTTCTACCTTAAGAAAGAGAAGAATAAACCGAATCCAAAGTCAGCAGTAGAAAGGAGATAGTGAAGATGAGAGGGGAGTGGAAAGCAGTAACACATTATAGAACGAGGAAGGAAGCCAAGACCTGGTTCTTGAAGAACATCAGTAACATTGACAAACCTCTAGCCAGACTAAACAGGTGAAAAAGACAGGAGACACAAATGACCGACGTTGGAGGGATAATGTCCAAGAGAAGAGACACTACTACAGACTCTACAGTCTTAAAAGGACAGTAAAGGGATATGTTGGGTTATCGTTAGCAAAGCCTGAGTCCTGTCCTCTCACTCTCCCCCACCTGGGCGGCATGAGCTTCACCACTCACTCCACCTTCTCCACCAACTACCAGTCCCTGGGCTCCATCCAGGTGCCCAGCCACGGCGCCTGGCCAGTCAGCAGTGTGGCCAGCATCTATGCAGGTGCTGGGACTCTGGTTCCTGGATCTCCATGTCCTGCTCCACCAGCTTCTGGGGTGGCATGGGGTCCAGAGTTCTGCCTGCAGGGATGGCTGGGGGTCTGGCAGGAATGGGAGGCATCCAGAATGAGAAAGAGAGCATGCAAAGCCTGAATGACCACCTGCCCTCCTACCTGGACAGAGTGAGGAGCCTGGAGTCTGAGAACTGCAAGCTGGAGAGCAAAATCCAGGAGCACCTGGAGAAGGTGACCCCAGGTCAGAGACTGGAGCCATTACTTCACGACCATTGAGGACCTGAGGGCTCAGATCTTTGCAAATACTGTGGACAATGCCTGCATTGTTCTGCAGATGAACAATGTCCATCTTGCTGCTGATGACTTTAGAGTCAGGTATGAGACAGAACTGGCCATGTGCCAGTCCATGGAGAGCGACATCTGTGGTCTCCACAAGGTCACTGATGACACCAGTGTCACTCGGCTGCCGCTGGAGGCAGAGATTAAGGCTCTCAAGGAGGGGCTGCTCTAATGAAGAAGAACCAAGAAGAGGAAGTAAAAGACCTGCAAGCCTAGATTGCCAGCTCTGGGTTGAGCGTGGAAGTAGATGCCCCCAAATTTCAGGACCTCTTCAAGGTCACGGCAGACATCTGGACCCAATATGACGAGCTGGGTCAGAAGAACTGAGAGAAGCTGGACAAGTACTGGTCCCAGCAGATTGAGGAGAGCCCCACAGTGGTCACCACACAGTCAGCCAAGGTTGGAGCTGCTGAGGTGACACTCACAGAGCTGAGACCTACAGTCCAGTTTTTGGAGATTGACCTGGACTCCATGAGAAATATGAAGATCAGCTTGGAGAACAGCCTGAGGGAGGTGGAGGCCCACTATGCCTGTAGATAGAGCACCTCAACGGGATCCTGCTGCACGTGGAGTCAGAGCTCGCACAGACCCAGGCAGAGGGACAGCACCAGGCCCAGGAGTACGAGGCCCTGCTGAACATCAAGGTCAAGCTGGAGGCTGAGATCGCCACCTACCACTGCCATTGGAAGATGGCAAGGACTTCAATCTTGGTGATGCCCTGGACAGCAGCAACTGCATGCAAACCATCCAGAAGACCACCACCCACCGGACAGTGGGTGGCAAAGTGGTGTCTGAGACCAGTGACACCAAAGTTCTGAGACATTAGGCCAGCAGAAGCAGGTGACCCTTTGGGGAGCAGGAGGCCAATAAAAAGTTCAGAGGTCAAAAAAAAAAAAAAGAAAAAGATACGGCAAACAAATGAAATTCTGCAATTTAGATGCAATGGACAAGATTTTTGAAAGACACAAACTACTGAAACCACTAGAGAAAACTAGGTAGCTTAAATAATACTATATCTATTATCAAAATTGGTGCTTCAACATCTTCCCACAAAAACTCCAGGCCCAGATGGCTTCACTAGGAAATTCTAACATTGAAGTGAGAAAAATACCAGCTCTAACAAACTCTTCTTGGAAGTTGAAGAGGAATGAGAACCTCCCAGTTCATTTTGGGAGGTTGTGGTTACTCTGACATTAAAACCAGCTAACTGTATTACAAGAAAATAAAACTACAGACCAATGTTCTTTAAGAGCAGAGATGCAAATATTTTTAACAAAATTTTAGCAAATCAAATACAAGAACATACAGAAACAACAAGATATGATCAAGTGAGGTTTATCCTCAGAAGTACCATTCATATTAGCATTGAAAATATGACATACTTATGGATAAAAACAAAAAAATGCCACTGAAAGAAATCAAAGAAAATGTAAGTAAACTGGGAGATGTATTGTGTTAATTGGTTGGAAGATGCACTTCTTTTTTTTTGAGACAGCTGTGTTTCCCAGGCTGGAGTACAGTGGTGTGATCATGTCTCACTGCAGCCTCGAACTCCTGGGGACAAGAGATTCTCCCACTTTAGCCTCCCAAGTAGCTGGGACTATAGGAACCCACCACTATGTCCAGCTATTCTTTTTTTGAAAGACTCACTCTTTTTAAGATGATTTTAAGATAATTAAAAAATTCTATAGATTCGACATAATCCCAATCAAAATCTCAGCAAGCATTTTTGTAGAAATGTTGTTTGTTCTGAGATTCATCTTAAAATGCAAAGGTCATATTATACCTAAAACAACTTGGAGAAAGATTAAAGCTGGAGGACACTAGTGAGCTTGAGGTTTATTATAAGTCGGGCTTGCTGAACACTTTGGGGGCCTCACACCTGGATTCTGAGGCAGAGGCTGCAGGTGGGATCCAGGAATTTGCAATTCTAATAAAGCATTTGGAGCTGTGGATGCCGCTGGTCCACGGACCCCATTCTGAGCCATACCTCTGACTTATGGTGACCACACCGGGTACGGATCTTCCGAGCCAGGACTCCTGAGACTGAGAGGACAAGCTGGACAGGTAGTCTCCTCACCTTATCGGTCTTGGGTCTTCCCAAATCTCCCCAGTTCCATATCTGTATCTAGTGCAGTTGACCATCAAAAAGTTAAAACCTGAGTCTCATACAAAGATGGAAGGAATGTGTGTCTAGGGTTTATCCAGCTTGTTAATGAAGGGACCAGCGGGGTGGTAGGGCCAGTTTGAAGATTTAGAGAGACGGGGTTTGCATCGCCCCCCTGACAGGCCAACTGGCAGGATTGTGTGGACTTAGAGACCGCACTGGTTACCGCCCTCCAGGATGATGACACGCCACAGCCCTGGAGCCTCCTTTTCCACTTGGCAGTGGTTGTTTGCATTTTATTTCTTTTTGCTTACCTTATTGCACTGGCTAGAACTTCTAGGAAAATGCTGAATAGGTGTGGGGAGAACAGATGGACTTGCCTTGGCTCCAATCAAAGGAAAAGCATCGAGTCTTTCACAATTAAGTAGGATGTTAGCTTCCAGCTTTCCTCCTATTCTTGGTGTACTGAAAGGCCTTATCACAAGGGTATACTGAATTTCATCAATGCTTTCTCTGTTTCTTTTGAGAAGATCATTTATATTTTTTCTTCTTCAGTCTATTTATGTGCTGAATTACACTAATTATTTTAGAATCCAGAAGCCTGTAGCATTCCTTGGATGAATTCCATTTTGTCCTTTTAAAAATACAATTTGCCAGTATTTTGTTGATGAGTATTATATGCACATACATAGACCTAGATGCATGAGGCATCTAGGTCTGTGTATGGTTTTCCTATCAGGATAATACAAATTTCATGAAATCAGTTGGAAAATGCTCCTTTCTCTTGACTTTTCTGGAAGAATTTGAGTAGAATTGGTATTATTTCTTCTTTAAATGTTTGGTAGAATTATCTGGGAATAATTCTACTAAAATTCATTGAAGTTATCTGGGAATGAAATTTTCTTTGTTAGAAACCTTCTACTCACAAATAAGTAGAGGGTTTTCAAATAATATTGCTAGCTGTGTCTTTCAAGGATTTGGCCCATTTCTCATAATTAATTGAATGTATAGTATAACACTGTTCATAACACCCTCTTATTATCCTGGTAAGATTTGCAGGGTCTGTAGTGATGTCTCTTTTTCATTTCTAATATTGGGTGTAGTGGTGCATGCCTGTAATCCCAACTACTTGGGAGGCTGAGGTGGGTGGATCACCTGAGCCTGGAGAGGTCGAGGTTGCAGTGAGCTGTGATTGTGTCACTGTACTCCACCCTTGGTGACAGTGAGACCTTGTCTCCAAAAAACCCCTCCCCCAAAGCACCCCAAAACAATAGAGCTGGACAGAAGTTAAAGATGGATTTTATTCATAAAACTACAGGGAAAGAGAGACTCCAGTATAGAGTTGGGCTCAATTCCAAATACAACCAGAACAAGTGGAGATTTTTAGCCAAAAAACAAAATAGAGGCTTGGGGAACATGGATGGATGGAAAATTGACAAGAGGAGACATCAAATCTGGGATGATTCTGGCCGAACTGACCTGATGGGATTCTTACCAGAGGCAGGCAGGTAGGCAGTCAGGTGAGGAGTTTGATCAGATGTCAGATATCAGGGGTAAGGAATTCTCTCCTAAACCTACTTAAACAGTACTCCTGTTGAAACTGGATTCTGCAGGGAAGTACGTGACAGGCCTTGTTGGGGAGAAGGCTCAAGGGAGCCTGGTTAAAGTTTGGTCAAGCAAAGAATCTTGAAGCCAAGTCTTGGCTTGGCTTTTTGGAGTTTTCTGGATCTCTAGTTCAATGTCCTTTGTAATTTTTAGAAAACTTTGAGTCATCACATCTTCAAGTATTCATTCTGACCTATGTCTTTCCTACTTCTGGGCCTCAATAACATGTGTGCTAGTGTGCTTGATAGCACTCAGGCTCTTGGATACTTTTTGTGTGTTTGTTTACATGTTTCTGTGTTCCATTGTGGGTCATTTTACTGGCTTATCAAATTGCATGGTTTCCTTCCTCAGCCATAGAGTTGACTAGTAATCCCACTGAAGAAGGACTTCACGTTTTGCCATGTTTTCTCATATATATGATTTCCTTTTTATCTTTTTCACACAACTTCTCTCTCTGCTGAAATTCCCCCTGTATTCAGGCATGTTGCCACCTTTTCCACTATAGCCTATGTTAGTGGTACATCCATTGATTTAATTATCAGTTTATTTACTTTTTTTTAAACTATTTACTTGTAAATTTTTATTTATCTGTATCTTTGTCATAAAGAGTCTGTCTCCATTTTTTGGTGTTTGTTGACAGCTTCTGAGCTCCAGCCCTCCTTCTTTCCCTCTGCCCAGCATTTGGGCTGGCTGATAAGAAAGCCCAGGTTTTCCCTCCTCTGGTGCTTTCAGGAGCTTCAAACCATGCAAGCCCTTACTGTGCACAGGAATCTTCACCCCAGGGCCATCCTCTACCACCATGAATCCTCAGGACTGTCCCAGCTCTCTCAAGCCAATTTTGGGCCTGCATGGGAGATCTGTCCCGATCTCCCCAGAATGCCTCATTATGTGGGTAAAATAAACCTTTTAATACTCTCCTGTGGTATGTGTTGGCCTCATTAGTTTCAACATGTGAGACAAACTTGGGGTGAGAATCCATCCTCCATAGAGAGTGGCCACAGCAAACCTACAGCAAGTTTCAATATTTAAGTCATCTCTGAGTCTGGTCCTGTTGATTATTGTGTCTATTGACAGCGTGTGTGTGTGTGTGTGTGTGTGTGTGTGTGTGTGTGTGTGTGTGTGTGTGTGTGTGTCTCATCTCTGAATGCCAGACATCCTGCCCAGAGTAGCAGGGGCTGAGACACATGTGATGATTCGTGCCCTTCAGCTCCCCTCCCCTCAGGCCTCGGTGTGGTGCTGAGTCCCTGTAGTCAGAGGTGAGCTGGGCTTGAGCTGTGTGGTCCATGGCGCCCTTCCAGGCAGCAAATCGGCTTCAGGCCCCTCCAGTGTGACCTTATGTGACCTTGTGGGGCACCATCTTCAGCCTTCCCTGTGCATCCGCACCCACTGGCTGCCCTGGGGCTTTTTCTCCCCAGCCGACTCTGTCTGGTGGTCTCCTGGGGGCTGCGAATTGAGGGTGGGCAGACTTGGTTCACCACGCAGCCCCAGTCTGAGAAGCCTGTGTTGCTGGGGCGCACAGCCCGGGCTTTCCCCTCCTCCCAGCACAGCTCCCCGCTGCCCGTGTGGGCGGTGGGTCCCGTGGGGGACGGAGGGGACCCTCAGGGTCTGGGTGCAGCCGTTTCCTGCGTCTCCCGCAGGAGTGGGCGCTTCCCCTTCACCTCTCCCGCCACAGCGCATCTGCCTGCGCCCCGCGGACAGCAGGTGGCCGCCCCCAGCGGGTGGCATCGGCTCCGCAGGCGGGAAAGGCCTCTCCTCCAGCCGCGCGCGCGCCTGCACCCGGGGGCATCCTGGAGCCGCCCGCCCGTCCGCGGGTCGGTGGAGCTCCCGGCGGCTCCCGCCCGGGACGCGCTCCCGGCGCGCAAACCGCTCGCCGGCCTCTGCGGCTTCAGGGCAGCCCCACGCG
>JAPYYA010006202.1:0-10019 GCA_028533165.1 Leontopithecus rosalia
CTTACACAGACACACACACATACAGTACACACACACTCCCTCTCACACACACACTCCACATTAGCCATGTGCTGTCCTGCCGGGGCACTGTGAGGTTGTGTGTGCTGCTGCCCCTGCTCCTGTGATTGCTTTTGCTGTGGTTGTGATGATCAAATGATCGTTTCCACAGTGGCTGATATTGTTGCATTTATTATCGCTGCGTTAATTGTTGTTTCTCTTTGGTGCTGACTCCCCGGCTGTGTGCCAAATTCCACGCAGCCGCAGTTCTCAGCCCAGTGATTTTGCCCCCAGGAGACACTTGACAACATGTGGCAACATTTCCGGTTGTCACAGTTGTGGGGAGGTGGGCTGCTGGGGTACTGCGTGGAGGCCGGAGGTGCTGTTGGACCCTGCGATGCACGGCCCCACCACGGGGAGTTGCCTTGTCAGAGGTGCCCGGCTTCCTCATCATCCAGAGCAGCTGGAGCCCTTTGCCAGGGCAGCAGGGAGCTCAAGGGGGGTGGGTTCAGGTTTCTAGAGCCCTCTCTGGGAAAGCAAACACGGGGTAGTCAGGATGAAAGCTCTGCAAATCAGACCCCTGGGTTCCTTCGTGGCTTCAGCATTTTCCTGCTGTGTAGACTTAGCTTTCCTGGGCTGCTGGAATGGAATACCGTGGACTGGGGGCTTAAACAAGGGATGTTCATCCCTCACAGTTCTGCACGCTGGAAGCCCAGCTTCTAGGGGCTGTGGATTCAGGTCCTGGCGAGGGCTCTCTCCTTGGGTTTGCAGATGGCCCCTGGGTCATCACAAGGAAGGTGGGGGAGGGAGACAGAGCATGAAGGGGAGGAGGAGGAAGAGGGCACTAATGGTGTCTCTTCCTCTTCTTAGAAGGCCACTAATTCCATCGAAGGGGCCCCATCCTCATCTAACCTAATTGTATCCCAAAGCCCCCCTCCCCATATACTACACTGTTACATTGGCGGTTAGCTCTTTTTTTTTTTTTTTGAGACAGGGTCTCACTCTGTTGCCTGGGCTGGAGTACAGTAGTGTGATCATGGCTCACTGCAGCCTCAACCTCCTGGGCTCAAGCAATCCTCCTACCTCAGTCTCCTGAGTAGCTGGGATCACAGGCATGCACCACCACACTGGCTAAGGTTTTAAAAATTATTTGTATGGAAATGGTTTTGCCATGTTGCCCAGGCTGGTCTTGAACTCCTAGATTCAAGAGCTCCTCCTGCCTTGGCCTCCCAAAGTGCTGGGATTATAGGCATGAGCCACTGCACCTGGCTTCAAGGCTTCAACATATGAATTTCAGGGGACACATTCAGTCCATAACATGTGTGATCCTTTTTTAAAATTTATTGTTACTTTAAACATCTATACACCCTGTGGCTGCCACCTGGTGGAGGTGTCCTTGTGTTCTTTTTCCCTCAGTACATTTCCTGCACCGCTGGTGCCCTGGCTTCCGGCACTGCAGATAGCTGTGTCTGTTCTTGAGCTTCACGTCCGTGGAATCATGCCGGCCAGAGCCATTTCTGTCGGAATTCTTCTGTTCGTTGTTATGCTCACAAGATAAGCTGATTAAAACAAAGGTAGCAGTTGCTTGCTTCCTTTTTATTGGTATTACTTATGATGAATATACCACAATTTACCTGTCCCTTCTATTGATGGATGTTGGGTTTCAGTTTTTGTGTACTTTGAAAAAAAGCTGCTATAAGTTTTCTTTTCTTTTTTTGAGATGGAGTCTTGCTCTGTGGCTCTGGCTGGAGTGCAGTGGCACAATCTCGGCTCACTGCAATCTCCACCTCCTGGGTTCAAGTGATTCTCCTGCCTCAGCCTCCTGCATAGCTGGGGCTACAGGCAGGCTCCAACACACCTGGCTGATTTTTGTATTTTTAGAAGGGACGGGGTTTCACCATGTTGGCCAGGCTGGCCTCGGACTTCCTGACCTGAGGTGATCCACCTGCCTCAGCCTCCCAAAGTGCTGGGATTACAGCATGAGCCACCGTGCCCGACCAATCTTTTTTTTTAAATGCCTTTGGTGGACACATGATCTCATTACTTTCGTAGATATTTAGAAGTGGAATTGCTGGGCCAAAGGGTTGGAGTCAGTATAGCTTTCATAGGTACTTACAAACCTTTTTGTAAAGCAGTTATTTGGCATCTGCAAAAAATTTTAAACAGGGCCAGGCACGGTGGCTCATCCCTGTAATCCCAGCACTTTGGAGGCCAAGGTGGGTGGATCACTTGAGGTCAGGAGTTCAAGACTGGCCTGATCAACATGGTGAATCCCCGTCTCTACTAAAAACAAACTTAGCTGAGCATGGTAGTGCATGGCTGTAATCCCGGCTACTCAGGAGGCTGAGGAAGGACAGTCATTTGAACCCGAGAGGCGGAGGTTGCAGTGAGCCAAGATCGCGCCATTGCACTCCAGCTTGAGAGACAGAGCAAGACTCCGTCTCAAAAATTTTTAAAAAAACAAAATGCTTTTTTTTTTAGAACATCTGTAGACTTGCAGTGAGATGAAGATGGTAGTGTAGAGAGTTCCTGTATCCCCTGTCCCCAGTCCCCTATTTTAGCGTCTTGCACGGTACATTGGATGCAGGTATTGAACCCGCATTGCTAACGTTCTCATTAACTAAAGCCCGTACCTTACTCAGTTTTCTTAGTTTTAACCTAACGTCCTTTTTCTGGTCCAAGATCCCACTCAGGCTCTCACATGACATTTAGTTGTCGTGTCTCATTAGGCTCCTCTGGGCTGTGACAACCTTTTTTTTTTTTTAAATTGGTCATTTTCAAATAAAACGTTGCTTAAAAACATGGAGATAATTGTAGATTCACACACAGTTGCAAGAAGTAATAGGTTGGGTGTGGTGGCTCACACCTGTAATCCCAGCACTTTGGGAGGACAGGGCGGGTGGATCATGAGGTCAAGAGTTCAAGACCAGCCTGACCAACATAGTGAAACCCCATCTCATCTAAAAACACAAAATTTGGCTGTGCATGGTGGCTGAAGCCTGTAATCCCAGCTCCTCAGGAGACTGAGGCAAGAGAATCACTTGAACCCGGGAGGCAGAGGTTGCATTAAGCCCAGATTGCACCATTGCACTCCAGCCTGGGTGACAGAGCAAGACTCAGTCTCAAAAAAAAGGAAAAAAGTTCTGCTTATCTCGGGTCAAATGTCACTTCCTCAGGGAGGGTAGGGGCCCGGGGACCAGGCAGGGCTGGGTCCTGCAGGCACAGTCACCCACCACCCATGGCAGGCTGACCTGGGCAAGGAAACTGAAGGGTTTCAAGTGCCCTTGGGAGGTACAAGGATGTGATTTGCATTTGAAACAACCTCTTGGGCTGGATGGAGAGCCAATAATAATACTTCTATTTTGAAGAAAGGCCAACTCTCTCGGTGCCTCAAGGGAAGTGCAACTCTGTGTGATGTCAGTTTTGATGAACAATCTCATCTCCACGGAAATGTGGTACCGATGCCCCGGGACGAGGCTGATACATTATTCAGCCTCACCGCTGTCTGGGTGGAGGGGCCCCGGCTGTTTCCTCATGAGCTGCCTTTGCTAGGCCAGTGCCCAAAGAGGGGCCCGGGGAGGCCAGTGCTGACAGGGAGCAGAGACCGAGGCAGCCTTGAGTCTTCTCGGCTTTTTCAGCCAAGGGCCTGAGCCCCGTCACTTCTTTTGTGTTCATGGACCTTAATGAATGCTGTTGGCGGGTGGCGCAGGCCCTGAGCCACAGACATGGGTCAGAAACAATCCAGAGCTGTCTCAGTGTGAGGTGGGGACTGGTGTGCAGACAGCTCAAAAGCAGCAGGTGGACAGAGCAACAAGGGGGCATGGGAGCCCGGGTCAGGAATGACAGCCAGGTGGGGAATGCAGGAAAGGGCATGTCCAAGCTGGGTTCTAAAGGATGAGTAGGAGTTCGCCAGGTGAAGGAGGTGACTGAAAGACATCCCTGGCAGGGACCAGCAGGGGCCAAGCTCTGGAGGGTTGCAAGGGCACAGGGCATGGGCATGAGCAGAACAGGACGTGGGATGGCAAGTCTAAGCAGGGTCTGGATCAAGCTTCTGAGTTTGGACTCAGCCCTGCAGCCCTGCAGAGCTATTGACTGAGATTAAGAAGGGAGTGCCATGGATCTGTAGTTTACAGGGTAGATCTTAGGCATGCAGAGCAATCCACATGCCCGAGGGTGACCCGGACTGAACTTGAGTTGAAAAAGACAGGCCGGCTGCCATGGCTCATGCCTGTAATCCCAGCACCTTGGGAGGCTGAGGTGGGCGGATCACCTGTGGTCAGGAGTTTGAGACCAGCCTTGATAACCTGGTGAAACCCCGTCTCTACTAAAAATGCAAAAATTATCCAGGTGTGGTGGTGGACACCCCTAATCCCAGCTACTTGGGAGGCTGAGGCAGGAGAATCATTTGAACCTGGGAGGTGGAGGTTGCAGTGAGCTGAGATTGTGCCACTGCACTCTAGCCTAGGTGACAGAGCAAGACTCCGTCTCAATTTTAAAAAAAAGACATGGCCTGCCCTCGGGGAACTCCCTGTCTAATGGGAGAGGTCTGAGTGGCCTGAACCCTGGAAATTAGGTGGTATCATCCTTGTTTACAGATGAGGATCTCAACACTCTGAGAGGTCAGGGAATTTACCCAAGATCACACAGTGCGAAAGGCAGCCCAGAGATGACCCCTAGCTACTGATCACCACCCTGGGCTTCTCTTCTCAGTTGTCAGATGGGGATGCAAGACCGCTGACTTGCCGAGATGTGGAGAGGTGGGTGGATCTGTGTAACCACCGCCGGGCACAGGCTGTGCCCTTGAACTTCTCCCCTGGCCTCTTCAGCCCGGGGAAACCCAGGCTCCTGGGGGCATATTCTCAGAATGTCTCCCAGGCCAAGCCCCCCTCTAGTGCCATCCTTACTGGCCCCAGAGAGTCAGGGTGGAGTCGGGGGGAGCAGTGAGACCCCAACCTGGGCTAAGGGTGAGGCTGGTTCAGCCCCAATAATGATGGCAAACATCAGTGGAGCCGGTCAGCCAGGGGGTGGTCACCTTATTACATCAAGCCTCTGATTAGGTAAATCCTATCAGTCCTATTTCACAGGTTAGGGGAAACTGAGACTCAGAGCCCCACCCAAGGTCACATGGCTGGTAAAGGGGGAGCTGCCACCCAAACCACAGGTCCGGAAGCCAAATCCCACGCTCTTCCCTCCATACTCCCCACCCAGAGGGAGGACAGCTCTAAGAGAAGTCCTGAGCTGGGGGTGGCCAGGGTCAAGGTGGCGGGGTGGGCTGGGTGGGGCCCCCACAGCTAGGGGTGGCCAGGGTCAAGGTGTCGGGATGGGCTGGGCGGGGCTCCCACCATAGCAGCAGATCCCACGCACCTGAGACCACCAGCAACACGTGCTGGATACCTGGGCCAGGTGTAGCTGATTTGCATATACCATTTCTAGGCCTCTTGCTGGCCTTTCCTTGGGGCCTGCGCTCAGTCACAAGGAGGAAGGTGGGATCTGAAGCCAGGTAGGTGTCACTCCAGGCCACCTGCATCCCCTGCTGCAGGCTGCCCGAAGCTCCCCCTTCCTGCTGTGATCCCCGGCAGGGGGCTCAGGGCTGGCACCTGGGCCTGGGTAAGCTGGGTAGAGACAGGCTGTGGTGCCCATGCTGGGCTGTGGGGGGCAATGGCACCCTGTCCAGCCAAGGTGGACCTGAGCTGGGAAGAGCTGGCCTGAGTGTCTGTGTGAGTCAGAAGCACCTACCCTGCCCAGCCACCGGTCCACATTTTGTGGTCGCTGTGTCAGAGACCCACCTCCTCCCGGTGTCCTCACTGTCTTCCCCGCTCTGCCCACTTCAGCCCCTGGCACATGTGGAGGAGACCCCATTGAGTGAGTGCCCCTCTGTGCCATCTGCTTGGATCTAGCCTGCGCTGGACATGCTGGGGACAGAGGGGCAGGTCAGGCCCAGACTCTGCCTTTGAGGGGCCAGCCCGGACTCCCTCCCCAGCACCCAGCCTCAAGCATTCTCCCTGCTGCTTTCTGGACTGTCAGGTGCCCCCATGGTGTTAAGCCCCTTGGGTGTGCGGGGCTTGGTCCCCTCATCACTACCTTGATCCTGAACCTTTCCTGTCCTCACCTGCCCACCCCTTCTAGCAGATGGCCCCAGGCCTCTCAAATGACACACTACTGAGCAAGAGTCACAACACAGAGGTAAGAGGGTGTCCCGGGTGTAAGCAGGGACCCAGAGTCAGGCTGCCACTGATCCCTTCAGGCTCTGCTTCTCAGCTGTGCAGCCTTGGACAAGTTACCTAACCTCTCTGTGCAAACTAAGAAGGTGTCAGGAGGTTTTCAGGCTGGCAGGCTGGGTGGGGTGTGGGGACAGTGGAGGGGGTGGGTAGCCAGTGCAGGACTGAGGCTGACTGAGGCAGGGATGAGTAGTGACAGCTGCTCTGTGTGGCGCTGCCTCAGGAGTGGGGCTGGCTGTGGGGTCAGGTCAGGCTGAGGCAGGAGTGGAGCGTGGGCTCCGTGGATCCAATGAGTTACTCTCAAATTGAGAGCCATTCTATCCCCAAGGTGCACCCTCGGCCCAGCCCAGGCCGGCTCTGGAATCTGGGTAATTGTGTAGTTAAGGTGCTGCAGGTACGTGTGGCCTCACCCTCCGGATGAGGCAGGGGGAAGAGGCCCCCGCATGCATAGTGGCCGGCAGAGTGAAACGTGCTGGTCCTCTCGGCAAGGGAATCTGCCGATTTCTGCTGCAACTACCTGGTGCACTGTGCTTTGACCCACCAGCCCCACTAGCAGAAATGTGTCCTGTAAAAACCCCTGCCCCCCACCCCACAGACGAGAGCCTCCAGGCAAGGAAATTCACAAAGCAGGACTTACAGTAACAAAAAATAGAAACAGCCCTTGAGTCCATCAATAGCAGACTGACTGGATGAAGTGTGGAGCACAAAAAAATGTGGAAGATTGCCATTTGTCAATGAAACCATGCCCTGAGCGAACACAGCCGGTGCTGACTGTACGCGGGTCTCTAGCGTGCTACGCTCTGTGTAAGAAGGTAGATTTGCTATATTTGCATAAAGAAGCACTTTTGGAGAATGCACAGAGAAATGAATCAGGGGCAGGGGCAGAGCGCGGGAGCCCACCTCGTGTTGTAACATGGAAGTTAATTCATGTTTTGAATGGAGTTACGTATTGTTTATTTGAAAGCTCAAAAGAGTAAAATAAGAACATTCATTTAAAGGATCCCCTTAAGAAAAGCACCTGATTTTCTCCACGTTCTGTTTTTGCTACGAGCCATGCTCTCAGCCCCGCATGCCTTGGTGATGCTCCTGGGCCATGGGGAATGTGAGCTTCGAAGTGGAGGCTCATGGGGGTCCATGTGGGCAGAGGCAGAGTCTGAGCGGGCAGGGATGGCTGCTCCCAGGCCAGGGAATGCTGCTGGAGACTGGAGCGAGGGACGCTGATGTGCAGGACTCCACAGCCTGCCTTTTAAACTGCACAGCAGTGCCTTGAAGGAGGCTCTGCAATGCTCATTACACAGATGAGTAAACTGAGGCTCCTCAAGGTGAAGCGACTTGCCCAAAGCCACCTGGCTGGGAGGCAGCAGGGTGATGACTTGACCCCTGATCAGTGTTCCTCTGCAGCCTGTGCTGCTGGCCAGGGAGCTGGGACCCAGGAGCCCAGCAGTCACACAGGCAGGGGGAAGGGGCGGCTCAGAGCAGCCGAGGTCAGCCTCCCACTTCATGCCCACGTGGGTTCTGCCCTGCTCTGTTCAGGCTCAGAGCAGGAGCCAACCTTAGAGGCTCTGATGCATCTGGCTGGGGAAAGCCTGAGCCTGAGAAGGTTCTGGAGCCAGAGCCAGCGCAGAGGCACGTCACTGTGGGCAGAACTGAAATGAACAGGTACAGGTCACAGGCACAGGAGCCTGGTGTGGAGGGGGAGACTGAGGCTTCTCCTGGCCAGGTGCCAAGGAGAGGTGAGGGGCTTGCACTGATGTCCCTGCCCAGGGCCCAATGTCGAGGAGAGGCAGAGCACAGCCTGCTGGGCCCCGTCTCCCCATCCACACTGAGAACAACTGGTCCCTTGCTGGCCAATCATTATTTTGTTTCCTTTTTTTCTTTTGAGATGGAGTAATGCTCTGTCGCCTAGGCTGGAGTGCAGTGGCAAGATCTCAGCTCACTGCAACCTCTGCCTCCTGGGTTAAAGCAATTCTCCTGCCTCAGCCTCCTGAGTAGCTGGGATTACAGGTGCATGCCACCACACCTGGCTGATTTTTGTATTTTTAGCACAGATGGGTCAGGCTGGTCATGTTGGTCAGGCTGGTCTCGGACTTCTGACCTCAGATGATCTGCCTGCCTTGGCCTCCCAAAGTGCTGGGATTACAGGCGTGAGCCACTGCGCCCTGCCGCCAACATTCTTAAGGTCTGCCGGGAGTGCATCAGCCTGTGTCTCCCCGGCATGTCCCTCATGTGGTCCCCTTCAGTCTCCACCACAGGGCCCCAGTGATGGGAGTTCATCCTTTCTCCAAAGCGAAGCACTTGAAGCTCCGTGTATATTCTTTGTCTCCAAGGATTTGAGGCTAATAACATGCTCTTGTTTCTGGCCTAGATTTGTGAAATTTCCCAAGGCCGCTACTCTGATGGTTGGCATTTCTGGGCTGACTGCAGGAGGCCATCCTGGTGAGGCTGGACTCCCTTAGCTCTGGCTGGTGAAGCTACTACCCAGGACACCCAGAATCCAGGCTCCTCCAAGTACAGCAGCCCACGTGGGTATGGGTGCACTGTCTGTGAGCACTGACTGTGTCCCAAGTCCTGGGCAGACCTTGGGTGGGGACACAGTAGCCCTGTGGCTCTCGTAACTCCTGTGCCCACAGGCTCCCAGGAAACCCCATGTCCTCAGCCTAAAATATACTAGAAAAACTCCCCTGGGATCCTGGTGTCAACACCACCCTCTCTTCTTTACCATCACTCCTCTCCCTGCTTCTTAGTCAGCCTTTCCATTCTGCACTCCATTCACCAATACTTGTTCTGATGCTGGAATTGTGAGGCTTATCTTCTTGATCAGGCCAACTCCTACTCATCCTTCAAAACCCAGAAATGCCCCCTTCTTTGTGAACGTTTCCTAGTGCCCCCAAGCAGGCACTCCCTCACTCCTGGTGCTGCAAAAACACCCACCCACCTGTCCCTCAAAGACTTGTGTCTGCTCTGTGCCATTATCTAAGGAGGCTCAGCAAAGTTAAGCCTAGCCCCTGGCCTTGACCCCTTGCAGACCTCAAGCCCTAGGACTTTGGACTGACTTTCCTCAAGCTTTGTTGGCCTTGATGGTGGAGGAGGCAGAGGTGATGACAGGTGATGAACACACAGGATGGACAGAGGGGAGAAGGGCAAGGGCTGCGAGCCCAGAGGCAGCGCCCGGAGGCGTGGTCTATGGAGTTTTTGGGAGTGATAAAAATGTTCTAAACTTGATTGTGGTGATGAGCAAGTCTATGAATATGCTAAAAATCACTCAATTTTACATTTTAAATGGGTGATTTGTATGGTATGTGAACTGTATCTCAAGGAAGCTGTTAAAAATATCATACCGGTTGAGCCTAGTGGTATTTTTAAAAGTATGAATATAGGCCGGGCGTGGTGGCTCACACCTGTAATCCCAGCACTTTGGGAGGCCGAGGCGGTGGATCGCCTGGGGTCAGGAGTTCAAGTCTTAAGTATGATGTATGATATACCTACATATAAATGAAAATGGCATGCACAATGACACTTTGCCATGGGAACTGTGCTGGAAGGTTTATGAAAACGTAAAATTGAACCTACAATTGTGTTGTTGGTGACTATAAGCAGCAGTGCTAAATTCACTGTACTTGGTGAATGAATGTATTTAGTCTAGTCACAGTTACTTTGGTTTAAATGCACTTGTCGGCCGGACATGGCGGCTCACGCCTGTAATCCAAGCCCTTTGGAGGCCAAGGCAGGCAGATCAACTGAGGTCGGGAGTTCAAGACCAGCCTGACCAACATGGTGAAACCCCATCTTTAAAAAAAATTAAAT
>JAPYYA010006203.1:0-10019 GCA_028533165.1 Leontopithecus rosalia
TAGTTTCTAATGAGGACTGTGATATTAGTCTATAGCTGTTTCTCATGCCATCCAGAATCCTTTGAGGAATCATTATCCATTCTTTTACTCAACCACTCTTGAACTTCTTCATGCTTTTTACTCGTATATGATCTATTAGAGGAATGAACTTGTATTCACTCTTACTGGTCTATAAAAGGGGCTTTCCTATGTTTGTCTCTCTGTAAGTAAACGGAATAAATGTTCTGTAGGACAGCTGTTCAAATATTTGAACATTGTTGGCCTGTCCCCTTTCTTTCTCTCAGTTTTGTTTTTCCCCTGGCTAATTATCCTTGGTTAATTTAACAGCAGATTGAGGGCCTCCCAGATACGTGGTCCTATCCCAGCTGCTGCAAGGAATACTCAAAAATAAGGCAGTTTTTGTACTAAATAAAGAGTTTTGAAAACCAGTGTTTAAGTCATTCTTGTTTGCTGTGGTTTCCAAGCCTGTCACTATTCTGAAAATCTTTCTGGACATGTTCTGATCTGTGAATGCTTTTGACCAAAAAAAGGCAGTAAAAAAAAAAATATATATATATATATATATATATATATATATATATATATTTCAGATGTGGTTTGGGCCCCCAGAATGGTTACCTCCCTCCCTTCATCCAAGGTGACATTTCATTTAATGTAGCCCAAGGATCCATTAATAATATAAAACTACCAATCAACTAAAATTTATCAATATTTTTATTCATGTTACTATTATGAATATATTCATATATAGTATTTGTAGGGTCCAGCCCTGCAGGGTTCTGTGAGCTCCTCCCTGCTGGTGCAGAGGTGAGAAACTGTAGAAATAAAAGAAACAGACAGAGATAGAGAAAAGAGAGTTTAGGCTTGGGGGTCCACTGCCAACCAAAGCACAGAGACCTGCAGTGGCCCCAGTGCCCGGACACTCTGACTTTTATTGAGTACAAAGCAGGGAGCAGGGAAGGGAGGGCGAGGTAATGGTGGTCAGTGATAGGGTCAGGTAAATCACGTGTCTAGGAGATAGGGGCCTAGGACTTTCAAGTAGCCAAGACGAGGAGAAAACCTCATGCGTCAGCACTCTTCATGTATTTGTCAGAAATGTGAAGGACACTTACTATTATTAATTCTTACCTTCTGAGAAAAAGAGAAACCAGGTACAGAAGCAGAGTGTGAGAGTGGACATGGAATGTGACCACCGAAGCACAGCATCTCATAGAGACAGTTAAGCACCCAGATGTCTGCGTGCTTCCCTGACAGCTGTCAGGCCTTGCCACAAGAGCGTGGAGAAGCAGAGTTTTCTCCTAACTTCCCCAGGAAGGAGACATCTCGACCATTTTGAACATCTCCTTCCCTAGCTGGCTAAACAGCAGGCACTTTCCCAGCACCGGGCGTGACAGAGGCCTCAGAGCACCTTGCCTTAGGATCACTTTGTTCACAGTGTCACCTCAGTTCCATGCTTCATAACCTGATAGTCATCAGTAAAATTAAAGGTTATATTGAGTATATATCTTTATGATTCTATGTAACTATAAGATTATATATGATAATATAAAGGAATAACTATGTGCCTAAATTTCTAATTCTTTTCTAAATCAATATTTATGTAGGAACAGGCTGAGGCTTCAGACCCTTGCCACAGCACTTGCGAGGTTCCCCGCACACACACACAAATATTGTGTTTTCTTCATTGAGTATTTATGAATAGATTTTGTGTAAACCCTGGCACTACCTCAGTCTCCATTTACTTTCATCTCATTAGTTTCAAGTGATCGCTGCTGGCTTTGAACTTGTTTCTTGGCTTTAGTACAGGAATTCTCAACCTTGGCATTGTAGTCATTTTGAGCTACGAACTTCGTTTTCATTTGTCGTGGGAGCTGCCCTGTGCATTGTAGGACATGTAGCAGTATCCCTGGTCTCTCCCAGTAGTGCCAGTGGTACCGTCACCAGCCATCCCAGCCCCCCAGTTGTGAGAATCAAAAACGTTGCCAGACGTTGCCAAATAACCCAGGAAGGCAAAAGTGCTACTAGCTGAGAACCACAGGTTTAATATATGCATATTCTAGATAATAGGAATTTGTAGGAGTCGTGTTTAATAAAATGTAGGAAACTACAGAGAATCTTAAAATCTGAACAGAACCTACCCGATGTGCTTTTCTTGTTCCATATTTCCTTGGTCTTAGCTTTAGATACTTTGACTTCACCATGGAATTACAGAATTACCTTAATTTTTCTGAATTCCATTTTGATGGATAACTTTTTCTACCAAGTGAGTTAGTAAGTACTTCTGATAACTTTTTCTACCAAGTGAGTTAGTAGGTACTTCTTTAAATGACCTTTCTGCGAAAATGTTTCTAAACCTTATTTCTTCCTGGATTTTATTTAGTGGCCAGCCAATGCTAACTGACTCAACAGAATAGACGAGAAAGTGATAAAAGTGACAGAAGATGTTGCTCAGCAGAGCAACCAAGGCTGGGAGAGGAAACCCGATGCTAAGATGTGTTTGTGGCAGTCTCCAAGTGAAAAGATGTGTTCAAATTTCCACGGAGTTTTAGAGGATGCAATATGGTTCCTAAGAAACACGTAAACTGCTGCTGTTTTCAGCGGTGAACTTTTAGATATCATTTAATATTCTAGGCCTTTCCCTATAGCTAGAAAGTCCGATAATTGTTGGCAGAAAAGAGTCTAAACTCAATTCTTGATTATTAATAGTCTATCCTAGGAAAAAAATGAACCAAAGAGCGGCTATGCTTAGCTTCATTTTCATTCATAGGAAATTTTACTCAGTTCTTAGCTCAGAGTCAGAACACCTAAAAAACAACGCACCGTAACATACACCCCCGCCCCCCGCCCCCAAAAAAGCAAGTAAAGAAAGGAGAAAAAGAAGTCTTAACAATTCAAAGTGAAGGAATCATTTTGCTTCCTGATGGGGAAAAAACGGTTTACCTACTTGAACTTTCATTTTTCTTCTTCATTATTCATTCATTCCTTCACTCATTTAGTCAATACCTAAGCCATTATTGAGTCCCCGCTATGTGCTAGGTGTGAGTGATATCCCAGGGCCCTGTTTGTGTGGAACTTTTATTCTACTTTGATAGATAGATGATAATGAAACAAATAAATGATATAAACTAATCTAATTGTATGTATTACAAAAGCATAATACAGATGAAAATAATGTAATATTATCTCAAGTTATATTTATAGAAATATTTATTTTCGAGAACACAAGTAACTACTTTTAAACTATGGGCAGACAAAATGAACGTTATTTTAATCTTTTTGAAGTAGCAAAAGTAAATGTATTATGATAGGCCTCAAATAGAATTAGGGCTTTGTGTCTTAATTGTGTTACTTGTATTTTTTTATAGATCAAAGTTTTGACATTCCAGACAGAACTTTTCATTTTACGAATACAACTTGGTGACTCTCATCTTTTGAATCTATGACTGATGTGAAAGAACTTATTCCAGAGTTTTTCTATCTTCCAGAGTTCCTAGTTAACCGTGAAGGTATAGTAAATTATTTCTAATTTATATTTCTGAGGACTTGATTATTTTATAATTTTCCAAAGGCTGGAGTGCAATGTCACAGTCTCGGCTCACTGCAACCACTGCCTCCCTGGCTCAAGCGATTCTCCTGCCTCAGCCTCCTGAGTAGCTGGGATTACAGGCACGTGCCACAGCACCCAGCTAATTTTTTTATTTTTAGTAGAAACAGTTTCACCATGTTGGCCAGACTGGTCTTGAACTCCTAACCTCAGGTGAGCCACCCGCCTTGGCCTCCCAAAGTGCTGGAATTACAGGCATGAGCTACTGCACCCAGCCAAAAATAGTTCTTTTAAGTCCTAAAATTTTCCCCAAATAAGATAAAATCTTTTTTTATTAAGTATATAATTTTATTTTCAAATAAGCTTGAAGATTTTAAGTATTTTACAGAACTAAATACGTTTGGAAGACTGTGACTTTTAACTATTAAAATTATTTGTAAATATATATTTTAATTTTATTATAAAAATTGCTTTTTTTCTGGATACAAAAGTTATAATGTACTTTAAAAATAAGAGGTATGATTTTATTGAAAGCAAAATGTAAATTAACTGAAATCTCAATTATTTTATGAGGAATGATCAAAATAAAAATAAAATACTCTGCCCAGAATTATCTAATAACCAAAAGGAATACTGGAGTATAAAATCAAATTTTCTGTGATGCCAACCAATACTCTTGGCTGCCAACCTTAGCTGTTCTTAAATAGAAGATCAGTTAACCCTTTAAGGGGTATCTTTGGGTCATTTTCTTACATTACTTAATTCTATAACTGTATGTGGTCCTTAAGAGCATATGAAATTGAGCATTATAGCTTTAGGAAGTTGGTGTTGGGCAAATTCCTTTAGAATTTTATTGTATATTAACTCTCTCTCTGAGGTTGTTTGATTGATTATTGAATCATCAGTAGATTCATGCTACCCTGGAGCATATTTCATAGTGCTGCTCTAGTGAGAAATGCCTCAATCAGATATCAGCACCTGCACTTTGGGGTGCCTGCCTTGAATCTTTTTATTTAGGACTCCTGTTTGAATCTACTGCTTGTTTTCTCTGTCCATGGTCTCTTATATTTATGTTCTAGCTATCTATGGCTCTATAACAAATAATCTCAACACTTAGTGGCTTGAAACAATAATAAATTTATTATCGATCACAGATAATAAAATTATTTTTTATTGGTCAGAAATTTTAAAAAATAGGTCAGAAATTCAGAAACAGCTCAGCTAGGTGGTTTTAGCTCAGGCTGTCTCATGCTGTTGCCTTCAGGTTTCTGGAGCTGGAACAGGCAGGGATGGAGCCCTAGGTAGCTGGAGGACATCGCCCTCTCTTCATGCGGTGCCCGTGCTTTTCCATGTGGTCTCTCCGAGTAGCCTAGTTTTAGGCTTCCCCACAGCACAGCAGTCCTGGATGTCCTACTTAGCAACTCGGGGCTCCGAAGATGAACGTTCCAAGAGGCAGACGAACAGAGGCTGCGTGTCCTCTTCCAGCCTGCCTTAGCAGCCATGCGCATCACTTCTGCTGTATTCTTCCTACTTGTTGAGGTAGTCACAGTGCCTTCCCAGATTCTAAAGAAAGAAAGATAGACTGCCTTGTGATGGAAAGTAGCAAGATTCTGGAAGGGCATGCAAGATGGGAAATGCTGTTATAGCCATTTTTGAAAAATACAATTTTCTACAGTGTACATTATATCTTTTCCTATCAGTGTTGAGACTCGTACCTCAGTTGTCTGCTTTGGGTTGAGTGTCTACCTCTGTGATGTGCCCTCAGAACATCTGAAAGTTGCGAATGATTGAGTTTGTACAAATGCCCTGTTACATAGCCCATTCCCAGCCCATCCCCAGGTGCCTCATTCACTGTTAAATAAGTTCCTGCTGCTGCCTCTCCAGAAGCCACATACATGGAGCTCTGCAGGTGCTCAGCCAGTCCATCCGAATCAGCCATGCAACTGCTCTATACAATGACTGCTGAACTTTCTCGACTGTTTTTACAAGATCAAAAGATAGCAACTTAATTTTATATGGAACTTAATCAGCTTTTAAAAGGTCTTCTTAAATTTTTATTATGTTATAGTGTTCAGCACACTATAAAATGTAGCACAAAAAGACATTTCTGTTTAAAGGTAACATTTCCTTTAGGATAATTTTTTTAAATAAACACTTCTGAGATTTTTGTTTATACTAGCAGACTGATGAGACAATTAGATATTAGCCCATTTACATCGCAATAACCCTCTTATTTCATGTGCTGGGATAATTGTGTTGTCTACAGGAATGCTTAGTAAAAAGGAAGTCAGAACAGACCTATAGACAAAAAGTTAACAGACTATAGCAGTTCATTCTAGGAACGTGTATATTTTGTGTTGAGTTTTTAAACTGTAGAATACTAATATTTACTAAATATAATCTTAAATTTATTAAAACATTAATACCAGTATTTCAGAAATGCTTATACAAAGCCTTAGTTTGATTAGAATCTGGTTTACAATTGAATAGATATCTAAGTACTTGATGTCCTCGAAGATGTGAAGAGTGAGAATATTGGAATTAGTAGGCAGTGGTTTTCTCCTTTTTTCTTCAATATGTTTTAAAGTGGTAGAAGGATAAAGCTGAAAGATCTCAAATTTAATTATGATAGCATTAGCTAACATGGCACTATTAGTAGGTAAAGAAGTAGATAAGCAGTGGTGTTTCTTATTTAAAATGTAAATCCTCCTTGCTATTCCCTTTGTTGGTTGTAGCACATAATCAGCCGTTTTTGTGAACTCTTAAGACCTGCTCTGTGGCTAAATGAAATGTCTTTTGGGGGAATTAAACATTAATACTGATCTTCTCTTTTAGGTTTTGATTTTGGTGTGCGTCAGAATGGTGAACGGGTTACTCATGTCAACCTCCCCCCTTGGGCACGTAATGATCCTCGCCTTTTTATCCTCATCCATCGGCAGGCTCTAGAGTCTGACTATGTGTCCCAGAACATCTGTCAGTGGATTGACTTGGTATTTGGGTATAAGCAAAAGGGGAAAGCTCCTGTTCAAGCAATCAATGTTTTTCATCCTGCTGTAAGTGACTCTTAAAATAATCTGTATTTATGTAAGATAGAACCTGAATATTTTAAAGTTAGTTGTTTGGGTGTTCCTTTAAAATAGTCAGGTTACCAAAGAGAATATTTACCTAAGATTTTCCAGGTTTTATATTTCCTCTCTTTAAAAATAAGATACTATTGCCGGGTGCGGTGGCTTATGCCTGTAATCCCAGCACTTTGGGAGGCCAAGGCAGGCAAATCACCTGAGGTCAGGAGTTTAAAACCAGCCTAACCAACATGGTAAAACCCCATCTCTACTAAAAATACAAAAAACTATCTGGGCAGGCACCTGTAATCCCAGCTACTCAGGAGGCTAGAGCAGGAGAATCACTTGATCCCGGGAGGCGGAGGTTGCAGTGAGCCGAGGTCATGCCACTGTACTCCAGCCTGGGAAACAAGGGTGAAACTCCGTCTCAAAAAAAAAAAAAAAGGATACTCTCTGTTCCAGAGGTTTCCCAAAACCATCTCCAGATCTGATGATTCACTAGGAGGACTTGAGGATTCAACATACAGTCATCCTTCCACCTCAGGTTTATTACAGTAAATGATATAAAACAGAATCAGCATGGGGCAAAGTCTGGGAGAAACCAGGCACAAACATCCAAGAATCTACCCCTGGTAAAGCACAAAAAGCCTACTCAGCTTCCTCCAGCAACAAGTCATAATGACACATGTGAAATGTCTGCCAGAGAAGCTCATTAGAGACTCAGTGTGCACAATGTTTATTGGGGTTGGCAACATAGGTACCCTCTGCCTCCCACATGCTGAAATTCCAGACTCTCAAAAGGAAAGAGGTGTTCTGCATAAACTGCATTGTTTGTATAGTTTAGGCACAGTAAGCTACTCTTATCAGTTAGGGAATGGTAGGACCCCTCCTGAAATCCAAGTTCCCAGATGACAGCCAAGGGTCAACTTTACAAGCAGGCCTTTCCAGAGATAGCAGTCAATCCTGCTCTGTTAAGTCTTTTCTGCATGCTATCCGACATACATGTTCTACTTTAAAATGGCACCATGCCTCCTTAGTACCGAAAAAGTAGTTGTACTTGGTTAGAAAAATGTATAAATACAGAGTAGCAACGGGGAGAAATATTAAAGTCCACTTTAATATCACCATCCAGAGGTAAATAGTGAAAGCATCTTTAGACTTCTTTCTATACACGTATATCATTCCATTGATCATTTGTATAATAATATTAATGCTATTTGGTAACCTTTTATTCTCCCTAAACAAGATAGTCTTAAATTTATTCAAATGGTTAGGTATCATTCTACATTATTTTTAGTGGCTACCTACTACAGGTAGTGAATTCTTAATTCAAAAATAAAATTTTTCTATTTTGATGCTTCAAAATCAGAAACTTTTTGAGTGCAAAAATGATAATCAAAGGAAATGCTCATTGGAGCATATGAGATTTCAGATTTCTTGGATTAAGAAACCTGAACAAGGCAGGGTGCAGTGGCTCACACCTGTAATTCCAGCACTTTGGGAGGGTGAGGTGGGCAGATCATGAGGTCAGGAGTTCAAGACCAGCCTGGCCAACATGGTGAAACCCCATCTCTACCAAAAATATAAAAATTAGCAGGGCATGGTGGCAGGTGCCTATAATCCCGATACTCAGGAGACTGAGGCAAGAGAATCATTTGAATCCAGGAGGCAGAGGTTGCAGTGAGCTGACATCACACCATTGCACTCCAGCCTGGGTAGAGACTCCGTCTCATAAAAAAGAATACTGAACTGCAGGGGCCGGGCACAGTGACTCACTCCTGTAATCCCAGCACTTTGGGAGCCTGAGGCGGGTAGATCGTGAGGTCAAGAGATCAACACCATCCTGGCCAACATGGCGAAACCCTGACTCTCCTAAAAATACAAAAATTAGCTGGGTGTGGTGGTGTGTACCTGTAGTCCCAGCTACTCAGGAGGCTGAGTCAGGAGAATCACTTGAACCTGGGAGGCGGAAGTTGCAGTGAGCTGAGATCATGCCACCGCACTCCAGCCTGGTGACTCCATCTCAAAAAAAAAAGCAATTGAACTGCTAAGTAAATAATGCTAATATTCCAAAATAAAAAAAAAACAAAACCTGAAATCCAAAACAATTCTGGTCCCAAGTGTTTCTATAAGAGATACTCAGTCTGTATTCTCAAGTATGGCTATAGAATAATTTATTTAACAATCTTCTATTGTTGGATATTTAGTTAGGATGTGTTTGCAATTAAAATTAGCATTTCTATGGTTATTTTTATGTACATTTCTTAACTTCCCTAAGACAAATTCCTAGAAGTAGAATTGTTACATTTTCTTTTCTTTTTTTGAGATGGAGTCTTGCTCTGTCTCCCAGGCTAGAGTGCAGTGGCACAATCTCAGCTCACTGCAATCTCTGGCTCCCTGCAACCTCCACCTCCTGGGTTCAAGAGATTCTCCTGCCTCAGCCTCCCAAGTAGCTGGGATTACAGGCATCTGCCACCGTGCCCGGCTAATTTTTGTATTTTTAGTAGAGATGGGGTTTCACTGTCTTGGCCAGACTGGTCTCAAACTCTTGACCTCATGATCCACCCACCTCAGCCTCCCAAAGTGCTAGAATTACAGGCGCGAACCACTGCACCCGGCCTACGTTTTCAAATATACTCTTTGATGTTGTTGGATAGACTAACTTTAAAAAAAATCTTCAGTAAACGTTTATTTTGCTAGGCGCTAGGAATGCAAAAGTAAATAGGAGTCACATATACACTATGGAATACTTTGCAGCTACAAAAAAGAACAAGATCATGTCCTTTGTTAGAACATGGATGGACCAGAAAAAATAACTGCTGGTACTAGGCTTAGTACCTGGGTGATAAAATAATCTGTACAACAAACCTCTGTGACTCGAGTTTACCTGTATAAACTCGTGTTTATAAACTCGTGTTTATCATACATATATACACATGTACCCCTAAACTTAAAAAGTTGTTTTTTTAAAAGTATGTCATCCCTGGTGCTGGGAGTTGAAGATAACTTCTGAAATATCTTTGGAATTTTATTTTGGCATATATAGAAATGCTATACAAAAAAAAAAAGACAAGAAAAAAGAACAAAAAAAAGAAAATTAAAAAACAAAACAACAAAAAAAGAAATGTTATGTCTAGATATGTTGAAAGCCACTGTGACTGATTATATGTTAATGCTAAAAGCTAACCCATCCAAGTGGATATGTACAAAATATGGCTGATCTGTACTCAGTTACTGACTGCCAGCTTTAGAAATAAAGAAGTGGCCGGGCGCGATGGCTCAAGCCTGTAATCCCAGCACTTTGGGAGGCCGAGGCGGGTGGATCACGAGGTCATGAGATCGAGACCATCCTGGTCAACATGGTGAAACCCCGTCTCTACTAAAGATACAAAAAATTAGCTGGGCATGGTGGC